>PVKE010021126.1:0-26829 GCA_004027555.1 Craseonycteris thonglongyai
CCTCCCTCCCTCCCTCCCTCCCTCTCTCTCTCTCTCTCTCGCTCTCTCTTCCCCTCTCTCAAACAATAAAAAATAAAATATTAAAATTATTTTCTGCAATAATGAGATCAGGTTCTATTTCTAGTAATAACTGTAATTCCTATTTTTTGGAAATAGCTTCAATATTTTTTCTCTTTTCAAGACAACTAAAAATATATGACTCAATACAGTAAAATTTAACATTGCAACACATTTTCCTTCTGTTATTTTAGCCAATAACACTATCCAATCAGTTTCCATGGCATAGTTTACATGTAACCAGTAAGGGCTTAGAAAATAGAAAAACCTATAAAATCTAATGTTTTAAATAAATGTTTTCTAGAAGCCAACACAATTATTTTAAAGAAAACAGCTCTCAAATTTCAAAAATCTATAATTCTCCTTAATAATAAGTTTAGGTAAGCTTAATTTTTTCTAACTTCTCATCACTATCTGCATACTGCTTAATTTTTTAAAGATCATTTTCTGTAATAAATCTATTGATGTTCTCTAAATGTACCTCTCTTCTTCCTTTCATTATGAACAATTATGTTTTGGTACACCCTGCTCCTCTGTAAGCCGTTCAGAGCCAGTCTTACACTGAGTCACACACTGAGACTTCCAATTCAGAATACAGTCACTCACTTCTGAGTTGTCCCTTTCCCTCCCCTCCACCCCAACAAAAGAAAAAGAGCTCTCCACACTTAATTGTACTATAATACATTTCTAACCATTGTCTATATTGTGCTCAGCCTCCAGATCAAATTAACTTATTTCAGTTCTAGGGTCAATTAGATAGTTATGTGTCTGTTATAGTTAAACCTTGTTTCAAGAGAATGCTATAAATTTCAATTCCTCTTTTTATTTATTTATTTTTTAACCCTAACCCTTCAATTCCTAAATGTAAGTTTTTCTAACCTATTTTAATTCATGGTGAATTAATGATATTTAACAATACAAACAAAAAGTAAGAGAGTGCTCTTTTCCTCATTCATCAGGATTTTCCCCTTTCACATAGCACACACATGGAATACCATTATAAATGTATTTTTTGTAAGCATAAAAACTAAAATTTCCATTAAATTTGCAAAAGAAAATTCCCAGACCTATACTTATAACTTAGAATGTTTTCAATATTCACTGATGTTTTCACTAAACATGAGTTTTCTGCAATGTCTACACTCAAAAAAACTATTTTGAAATAAATGTGGTAAATGTGAATAATTTTATATGAACAGGGAGTCTTACACTATAGAAATTTTTAAACATTATCATGTTACTTAAAAAGATGAGAAATGTAATACATTTGGTACAGAAAAAAACTGAACTTTTTTTTAGGATTTTATCTTTCCTCTGAATAACCCAATAAGTAATATACATACTGATAGTAGACTAGTATACAGAGAATGTTTTCAATCTAAGAGGCTCACTAAGGTGACGCAAAGTTTCCTTGGGACATACCTACACCCCAGTGGTGGTAGGATATAAAGATCTGTAAGCTTTAGATCCTTGAACCTAGGTATAGAACCCCGCTCTTTCACTGAGTATCTTGTGACCTCTGACTAATCTCTAAATCTTCCTGAGGCTTAGTTCCCAAAGCTATAAAATGAGAATAATAACGTCTAACTTCACTGCAGTCATACAAATCAAGTTAAATTTATGCAACAATCCAAGCATACAATATAGCTAAAAAAGGGTTAAGGCTCTTCAAATACAAAAAGAATTTGCCAAGTTATACCCTGAAGGTATTAATACACTTCACTTGGGTTTACATATTACTTGAAATTTTTTGTTTCCCTTCAATAAATTAATCAGGCTAAGTATATTAATTTGATAGGTCCTACTCTAACCGATAAAACTTATTCAACACTTTTTAACAAAAATGTCAACATTCCTAATAATAAATGAAATTTATAACCCCATTAATATATTCAACAAATACTTATTAAGCACATTTTAAATTTCACCATTCAGGTTCTTATTCTTTTCATCCTTTGATAAGGGCTCTGTCTTGCCAAAACAGGGCTATGAGCTTTAATGGTAGAAAAAACAAGGAAAGAAAAAAGGGTCAGCTCAATCAGGTTCAGGCTGAGGAAAATGTGTTAGAGAAGAAAGGTGTGTGACCAGACTAAGAAATGTAAAAAAAAAAAGCGTATTGGGGAGAAAAATAGTGAACTAATAAATAATTCTGTAGTTATGTGCACCCTAGCATAAAGTTTCAAAAAAGCAAGTAAAGCTCACAAATTGGAATTACTTTGGGATTTAAGGCAGTTTTTTCAACCACAAAGTGGTTTTGATATATAAAGGCCATTATAAGTGTTATGAAGTAGAAGTAGTGGAGTAATGAGAGTTTAGCAGAAGGGATTTGTTCTGCTGTACCTGAGTCTCAGGGAAAACATAGAAGATGTCCCTGAGGCAGGTGAAAAGCTAAGGAGGAGTGTGATGTGAGAACCAACATTTTTGTTCGCAACAGTAGCAAGCTTGTATGTAAGGCTTACTGCTATGGACCAGGTTCTGCTCTGCACAGTTTTCACGAAGTTGACTCTGAATCTTCTCAACCACCCTACAAACCAGGTAAGATTAGCTTTTGCATTTTACAAAGGAGGATACTGAGTCACAGGGTGGTTAAGCAAATTATGTAAGATCACAGAGCCAATAATTGCCAGTGCTAATATTCAGATTCAGCTGGTTTTATCTCCTTATTTTAAGTTTTATTTATTTATTTATTTATTTATTTATTTATTTGACAGAGAGAGAGAGATACAGAGACAGAGACAGAGAGAGAACTGAACTGGGGGCGCTCCCCAGTTCAGCATATGGTTCCGCATGGGCCAGGGCCGGGATTCGATCTTCGGTCCCCTGCACTACAAAGTGAGCACTTAACCCACTGAGCCATCCCGGCTTCCCCTATCTCCTTATTTTAGACCAGTATTTCTTTAACTGAAATTGAGCAAATTAAACTCTCCTAAGTAATCTGTCCCTAATTTAGCTTAGTTACGTTTCTTTTAATATTTTAAACTAGATTTATACATTAAGTATATTTGATTTGTCAAGCACTTCAACCACCTAATAAGTGCTTTCTTAGGAACTTAATCACTGTAAATCTAAGAAATTAAATAGTATGTATGCACTTAGATATTGTTACTTCCTTGAACACTGCAAATATTTTAAATGCTCAACATAATGATCATCAAATTTGAACACAAAAATATTCATGTTATTAGTTTTCTTTGTTTTGTTTTGTTTTGTTTTTACACTCTTTATTCCCCCTTCAGGATTATATAGTCGAACTGTAGGGGATTAGGAAAGGTATAAACTACCATGTTGGGCAGGCTAAGCTATCTGGGTCAAAAAATTCAGTCAAACAATATTACCGCTTAGTGGTTAAATATTTAACACTGGGCAAAGTTCCTAAGGAATGGCAGCTTCCAACATGATTCTACCTAAATCCTTTTGCATAGTTGGGGCCTCAGGTCTATGCTTATCAGAGATTAGTTTTATTTCCCACATCCTCTGAATTAAATAGTTATATCCATACACAACCGTTTTTAATCTCTTTCAATTTTTACTGTCATATTGTATCGGCAGAATTTTCACCCAATTCATGATGCATCTAATGCCTTCTTGTCTACATTTCTTTAATAATCTTTTTCCTAGGAATTTTAACAGCAACTCTATAGACAAGCCCAATGTTATTCTTCCTGAAGTTTTCACTTTTCATCCCATTATAAAGAAAATGGGCTGAGGGGTGGCCCTAGGTGGTATCATGGCCAAAGGACCTGAAGTCTGCCCTGAGATCACAACCACTTTTCTCTAGGAGGACCCCAGGAAAGACATGTTTACAGAATAATGATAAGTAAATGAAGATAAGGTCCCACTTTATTAATTAGCTGTGAAAATATTCTTAGGCCATCTCCTATTTAACGGCATAGGAAAAAGTGATGGGAAATGTGTAAATCATGCCCACATATGCCACATTCCTAACCCTTTTGAAAGCCCCTTTTCTAGAAATTGAACTAACTCAGTGAACTGAGCTATGATGACGGTGCTGTTTCTCATCTTATGGAGGAACCAACCAGAGGGAAGTGAAAAAAAATCACAAAGAAAGAGCTTGAACTACTCCCTCATTGTGGCTTCAACTATCCTTTGTATTCTTCTTGAAGTTAAAGACTTAAAATAATAAAATGATCATTATGCTCTTTTTCATAAGCTTTCTCCCCAGAATCTATTATAATTCATCATTTGTGAAAGGTATCAACATACTTTAAAGATTAAGTTTTGCCTTTTAATCCTTCTTTTGATTGGCTCCAAACTTTCTGAACTTGGGAAAATTACTCAAGCTTTCTGAGCCTCAAGTTCACTCATTTGTAAAACAAGTTCAATTTTACCTACCTCACAAAGCTATGATGATGATAAAATGAGATCACAGATTTAAAATATTAAACAGGGGAAACCGGGATGGCTCAGTGGGTTAAGAGCTCACTTTGCAGCCCCGGGGACCGAGGATCGAATCCCGGCCCCGGCCCATATGGAACCATATGCTGAACTGGGGAGTTCCCCCAGTTCAGTTCTCTCTCTGTCTCTGTCTCTGTCTCTCTCTGTCTCTCTTTGTCTGTCAAAAAATAAATAAATAATAAATAAATAAAATATTAAACAATAGTACTCATTAAGAGATATTTATTCCTTCATTCCGAAACTACCTCATCTCTTCCATCTAGATACATTTCTCTCACTAACCATCCCAAACAACCCAAAGAATACAAAGTCACTGTAGTCTGGCTTTATCTGGTTTATAATATAAAATAATATAACTACTGCCTACCTGTGAACAGTCATGAATCCTCAGCTATTCCGCCTATAATGATGATGTGTCACTATCATTCTCTGAATCTCGATTATACTATTATCCAAGGATAGTTCATTACCCTACTTTTAAAATAAGTAAAATAAAGCTATCTATGTTCAAAAGAGAGCTGATGTAAGCCATTATACCAGAATTTGAAGTATAGTTAATGTTAGCTATGGTATGTCCTAGTAGCTGAATGATTAGTGCTATAGATCTTCGCTAATGTGATTTCATGGTGACTAACTGCAATTCATTGAATGGCATAGTTTCATAATGTCCTTCTGTAGCCATGCACAGACCTACTTTTAGGTAGCATTTTTCTTAGGTTCTTTTCTTGTTTTTATCAAAGTTAGACAAAGGTTTTAATGCTCATGGGAAAAAATATTTTCACCCATCCCTTTTATGCAATAAAGGGTTTTAAAAAAACAAAATTATAACAGACCAAAAGAGGGCTTATTTATGACAGAATCACTGGAAGGAGGGTATGAATTGTCCATAATTTTAGAATACAGCTGCATCTCAATTTACTTCCATGTTGTATCACAGGAACACGCAATTATCATTGAGTAGGATGGATTTCTCATTGCTTTCCCCACAATGTGCTGCACACACACACTCCCATGGCTTCACTTCTTGGCTGGATGCCTTCAAAAAGGAACAAAATTTATAATGTCAACCTCATCTTTTAAACCAAGAGCCAACTGCTGCAGTAGAGCAAAAACATCAATACAGACAAAAAGAAAATGTTCTATTTTATTTTAATTACTCTCAGATTCACAGTTCCTCTCTGTCACATATAGTTAACAATTATTCTTAAATACAAACTTCCATGAATGCAAAATGGTCAGTTTGTATTCCTGAGTGACTTACTTCGTTGTTATAAACGTTGAACATGGGTACAACTCATTGCACTTGGAATGAAAAAAAAAAAAAAGCACATACACAAATAACTACAGAAAAAAATTGATCTTTCAAATTTTTTAACATCATGTGTAGAAATAAACTTTGAGCTCTTTTTGTCCATCTTCTGGGATGGAAAAGATACACTTCATTTTCATTCAAAAGGGGCACCTACTCACTTATGATCCTCTCCAAGTTATTTGTAGCTGCTAAAATAAAGCTATACCTCAAGTAGGTAAAAGCTAAAATGAGTGGAACATTCTGGGCACCGTGGATACCAAGTTCACCTCTGAAAGAGCCTATCCTGACCCAGCCTCAACCAGAATGACTTTCTCATCCCCATAAGCCTCAAAATCCTGCTATGATACACCACAATCATAAGTAGAATTCAGACAGAAAATTTCAAGGCTTTGTGAATTTTTCCAGAGCATAGAACACATAAAGCCAACCAACATTGTTTATGAAACTAGCATAACATTATATTAAACATAAAAACATAGTTAAACAACAAAAAAAAACACTAGACCTATTTTATTTATTGAATATTGATCTAATATAACGATTAAAATGCTTGCAAGTCAATCTTAGCATATCCAAAAAATTAACATAAACCAAGAAAATCAATACTTGCTTAATATTATAAATCTCAAAGTGGAGATCACAAATACGGCTCAAATTAGAAATTTTTAGAAACTTTGATCTACATGAAATAATTATTCAGGGCACAAGGATGGTTCAACATACGCAAATTGATCAATGTGATATACCACATTAAAAACATGAAAGGTAAAAACCATATGATTATATCAATCAATGCAAAAAAAAGCATTCAACAAGATACAACATCCATTTATGATCAAAACACTTAACAAAATAGGTATAGAAGGAAAGTATCTCAACATAACAAAGGCTATATACAACAAACCCTCAGCAAATGTCATGCTGAATGGGGAGAAAGTGAAACCTTTTCTTTTAAACTGAGGAACAAGACAGGATGTCCCCTGTCACCACTGCTATTCAATATAGTGCTGGAAGTTCTAGCCAGAGCCATCTGGCAGGAAAAAGAAATACAAGGTATCCAAATTGAGAATGAAGAAGTTAAACTGTCACTTTTTGCAGACAACATGATCCTTTATGTAGAAGACCCTAAAGACTCCACCATAAAACTATTACAAATAATAAATAAATATAGTAAAGTTGCAGGATACAAAATCAATGTACAAAAATCTATTGCATTTTTATATGCAAGCAATGAAACTTCAGAAAAATAAATGAGAAAAACAATACCATTTGTGATCAAAAGAAAAAGAATAAAATACTTAGGAATAAGTTTAACAAAGAATGTGATGGACTTATACATGGAAAACTATAAGACACTATTAAAAGAAATTGAAGAAGATACAAAGAAATCGAAAGATATTCAATGTTCATGGATTGGAAGAAAAAAACATAATTAGAATGGCCATATTACCCAAAGCAATATACAGATTTAATACAATTCCAATAAAAATCCCACAGACATTCTTTCAAGAAATAGATTTAAAAAATGATCAGATATTTATGGAACCACAAAAGACTCCGAAGCACCAAATCAATCCTCCAAAAAAAGAATATGGCTGGAGGCATCAAGCTTCCAGACTTCAGTCTATACTACAAAGCATCAATAATCAAAAGAGCTGGGCATTGGCAGAAAAATAGACATACAGACCAATGGAACAGAATCAAAAACCCAGAAGTAAACCCACAAACATATGAACAGATAGTTTTTGACAAGGAAGCAAAAAAATATATAATGCAGAAAAGAAAGCTTCTTCAGTAAATGGTGCTGGGAAAATTGAAAAACCACACGCAAAAGAATGAATCTGGACTGTGAACTCTCACCATATACCAAAATTAACTCAAAGTGGATTAAAGACTTCCACATAAGACCCAAAACAATTAAGTGCATAGAAGAAAGCATCGGTACTAAATTTATAAACCTTGAGTTCAGAGAGTACTTTATGAACTTGACCCCACAGGCAAGGGAAGTAAAAGCAAAAATAAATGAATGAGATTATATCAAACTAAAAAGCTTCTATATCAAACTAAAAAGCTTCTATATAACAAAGGACACCATTAACAAAGTAAAAAGGAAACCAGTTGAATGGAAGAATATATTTGCAAACAATGCCTCTGATCAGGGGCTAATATCTAAAATATATAAAGAACTCAAACAACTCAACAACAAAAAAACAAATGATCCAATTAGAAAATGGGCAGAAGACCTAAACAAACACTTCTCCCCCAAAGACATACAAACAGCCAACAGATACATGAAAAAATGCTCAACATCACTAGCGATTAGGGAGATGCAAATAAAAATCACAATGAAATATCATCTCACACCTGTTAGAATGGTTATAATCAACAAGACAAGGAATAACAACTGCTGGAGAGGCTGTGGAGAAAAAGGAACCCTCATACACTGCTGGTGGGAATGTAAATTGGCACAGTCACTATGGAAGGCTGTATGGAGATTCCTCAAAAAATCAGGAATGGAATTGCCATATGACCCAGCAAACCCTCTCCTGGGTATCTACCCAAAAAACCTGAAACCCTTCATTCACAAAGATATATGTACCCCAATGTTCATCACAGCACTGTTCACAGAGGTCGTCAATCAACCAAAGTGGTCTTCGATAGATGACTGGATAAGGAAGTTGTGGTGCATTTACACAATGGAATACTGCTCAGCAATAAGAAAAGATGAAATACAGCAATTTGTGACAACATGTACAGACCTTGAAAACATCTTATTAAGCAAAATAAGTCAGACTGAAAGAATCAAGAAACATATGACCTCGCTCATAGGTGAAATATAAAACTAAAAGTAACAAAGAAACAAACTCATGGACACAGTCAGTGGTTTGGTGGTTGCCCAGGGGTGGGGGTGGGGGAGGTGGGGCAGAGGGCTGGCAGGGCATGGGGAGGGGGCATCAAATGTAAAATAATAATAATAATAATAATAAATCTACTCTCTTAGCAATAAATAAAAGACATGAACCTGGATTGTTGAAAAAATAATAAATCAATACGAACTATTGAAAATCATTAGGAAATATTCATAAAAAAACCAAAACTCAAAAAACAATTATTATTTAAATTAAAAAACAATGATCATCTCAATAGGTTCTAAAACAGTGTTTGAAAAGTTTGTTACCATATCTACATACAAAAGTAACTTCTTAAAACCAAGAGGAGAAGAGCTATAATACTTCGTAGACACAATGTTAGGCAGCACTTCGCTTCAGTTTCATAGCTAATGTTGAAGGCCAAACCTGAAAATAAAGAATGTCATGCACAGGACTCGCCCTCTGTCCCTGTACCTCCAAACTCAAGCCAAATGAATATGGGAAATCTTCAGAAAGCCTGGGTATTATCAGAAGAGGCTAACAATTCATCCCAAACAGGTTGTGTTCTGAGCAGCAGAAATCTAAGATTCTCTTTTCCTGGAAACTTTTGTCAAAGACTCAAATGAAGAACTGAACAAAATGCAGACCTCTGCTTTGTGCTCCTCAAAAAAAAAAAAAAAACTCCAGAGTTAAATACTTACCAAACCAAGAGGATATCTAACTCATGATGAGGAGAGAAAGATGAGAAGGGTTTGGTGAAAAAATGACCACATTCGAGTAATAATTTCAATCTTGGGAAAGCCAGGCTGGCTCAGTAGGTTAAGTACTCCTGTTGCAGCCCCAGGGTCTGAGAATCAAGTCCCAGTCCCTCCCACGGTCCATGTGGGCACATATGCTGAACTGGGGCACACCCCAGTTCATTAACTACCTGGGCAAGCTTCCCATATTGGAGGACCCCTGCCTGGTTCCAGCCCTGTGCTGCCCTGCGCCCACCTGTGGAATGAAACTATGTCAAAAAATTAACGTTGTACAGCTGTGGAGACTGCTCTGGGCCCTCCCTCTTCTCTCTGTCTCTCTCTGTCACTCTCTCTCTCCTTCCAAAACAATAAAATAAATCTTTTAAAACCTAAACTCTGTTAGATCTCTTTGTCCTTGGGGCCTCCAGGTGGATAGAGAAACAGAATATCTTTTTTGTATCAATAGGGCTCTCCCCCTGTGAGTCTGACTTTACTATCAATAGATCTAGAATGAAGTTCAGAAAACTCATTTATAAATGACATTCCACCATAAAAACATTGGAATTATTATACTAGAAAAGAGAAAAATAATAATGAGGTACATAATTGTATCACTTGCTTATGAGTAATGAACAGGGAAATGCAGGTTGGTGGATATAACAGTGATACTCTAGAAAGAATATAAAAGCCCAAATACTTAGGTCAGAAGCTCAGAGTGCTCCCAAGTCCAATGCCTAACAGTAGTGAGCAAAATCAGGTAAGTTATCACATAAATTCTGCCACGACAGTAGTAAAGCATGCTGTGGACAGAAAGTCACGTTAAAATAGCTCTTGGAAATAAAAATCATGGGCACCATCTCAAATCAAGGTCAGCTTATAGTAGAAATCTCACCTATACCCAAACAAATTTTAAAGTAAATTCTGATAAGAAGTACTTGTGTTCTTATCCACCTATTCCATCTCGGAAAGTGTCCCAGTCAGACATCCAGAGATGATTAAATAGCAAGAAGTGGTCAAAATATGTTTGTTTCTGTAAAGTTACAATGTGTGTCCACTGCTGGCAGAAATCTATGCCTTTCCTCTTTAATTCTAAAAGAGATTCAACCTTGTAAAAATTCCTAAAATTTTAAATAGCAGAACAAAAGGAAAAGTACAAATTTTCTTTTGCCCATGAAATTTCCGTATTTTCATCGAAACCTAATGTCACCTTTCAAGGTGTGGCCATCGAAGCTTTTTGACCAGTATGCACTCGTGCAAGCTGTTCCCATTCGCCCTAAATTTCTAAGGAAACTACTCCCCACAGATTGTTTAATAAAAATTATAAATGGAAGTAGAGAAAACAATATAAAGCCTGCTTTCTCATTTTATATTCTATTCTTCATCTTTTCCTTTAATAGAAAAAAACTCTCTTCCTCATTACTCTTATTAAGGAAGTCTAATGGAGAAGGTGAAATTTTGGACCATAATTTCTGATTGTTCTTTCAAAAGGGATTCTTTCATTCTGAACATTCAAATCGGTTCTGAACATTCAAATAGGTTTTCTAATTAAATAACAACTCAGTACACCTAGAAGCTGAGGAAAAGTATATTGTTTACAAAAAAGAGTAAGAAGATTTTGGAGGTACCTGTGTTTTCCAGGGACAAAGGCACTAGAAGAGGGGAGTTGGGAAGGGTAGTCAAGATAGTGTGTGGCCGGTATCTATCAGAGGCAAGGCCACTGATAAAGAATTCAGGTAACAGAAGATTAAGAAACAAACAAAAAAATCTAATATAATTTGAAATTACATTGCAGCATGATACATCTGCTCACCTTTCTCCCAGGCCATCAGCATGGTCTGTGACATACACCTGCCCTGTGAAAGTAGCTTTTAATGAAATGTGGGTAATGGCTCATGGTTTATATTTGGGATTCCACATAGTAGCATAAAGGCAGTAACAAAGCAGGGTAATTTAATTCCTAATTAAGTTAATTCTACAGAAAGAGGAGCTTGGATTCAGATGTGAGCAAAAGAATATAAACCCCTCATGAGATCTCTGGAGAACCACATTGTATAGAATGGGAGACTCTAAGCATGCAACATCTCAGGTTTCAAGAAATACAATTTAATAGAGAAGAAAGAGGTCTAATTACTCATCCACACAGCCACACCCAGAGAAACAACTGTTTACATTTACATTTGCGCATCTACTTTTTGAGTGATACTTTTCTTTTCTCTCTCTCTCTCTCTCTCTCTCTCTCTCTCTCTCTCTCACACACACACACACACATTTACTTAAATACTCGTGCAATTTTGTGATTAGAAATTTTGAAATTCCAAATCTCCACATCAGTCTTTCTCATTTTTTCTCCAAATACCACAAAATTTCACAAGAGATGATTTTTTAAAATTACAGCAATATCAGAAACAGAAACTGACATTGTCATGTCACAATATAGAAGAAATTTACAATAATTTGGGGCTTTACGGAGCTGCATTTAAATAAAACTATTTGGATTTCAATACATTATATAATTTAAATTTGCTTCATGAGTCAGGGATTCCCTAAAAGAAGCAAAGATTTTTGTTTCCTTCCCCCACTAACTTCCCTCAGCACTAAGAATAAGAAGCCTAGAACGAGAATGGGCATCTGACATTCTGTAACACTGATTCTATTTTTTTAAGCTTTCTGCCTGCTTTATTGACATATAATTGGCAAATAAAATTGTAATATATTTAAAGTTATACTACATGATAAGTTGATAATGTGAGGGCTGTCCAGGAAGTATCCGGCTATGTAACCATTCTAGTTATATTGACAATGGCTGGATTTTTCCCAGGCAGTCTTCATATGTATACACTGGAAAGGATTCCTACAATGTAATTAATGAACATAATCATCACCTCACATAGTGAAATTTTTGTGGAGAAGAGGAGTGGGAATGCTTGAGATCTCCTCTCTCAGGAAACTTCAATTGTACAATATGTAATTATCAACTATAATCTCCATGCTGTATATGCATCCTCAGAATTTACTCATCTTACAACTGAAACTTTTGTACCTCTTTACCAACTTCACCCCACTTATCCTATCCTCTACCCCCTGAAATCCACCATTCTACTCTGCTTCTATGAGTTCATATTTTTTAATTGCATATGTAAGTGATACCATGGAGTATTTGTCTTCCTCTGCCTGGCTTATTTCACTGAGCATAATGCTGTGAAGTTTTGTACACGTAGTCTCAAAGCCAGTATTTCCTTCTTTCTTGTGGCTGAGTAATATTTTATAGCACATACATACACCATATCTTCTTTAAGTACTTATCTACTGATGAACACTTAGGTTGTTTTAATATCTTGGCTGTTATCATTAATGTTACAATGAATATGGGAGTGAAGGTATCACTTCAATATCTTATGTTCATTTCCTTTGGATATATATCTTAGGTGAAATTGCTACATCATTGTAGTTCTATTTTTCATTTCTTGAGGAACCACATAATGTTTTCTATAATGGCCATACCAGTTTCCATTCCCATCAACAGTTCACTGGGGTTTCCTTTCTTCCATATCCTCATCTGCACTTGTTAGCCCTTAGCTTTATGATCATAGACATCCTAAGCAGTATGGATTGATATCTTACTGTGGTTTTATTTGCTGTGGTTTTATTTGCACTTCCTTGAAGATTAGTGGCATTGCATGTACTTGTTGGTTATTCATATGTCTTCTTTGGAAAATGTCTATTCAGGTTCTTTTCCCATTTTTAATTTGGATATTTTTGTTGTTATTATTGTTGTTGTTAACTTATGTGTATTCCTCATATATTTTGAATATTAATCCCTTATCTAATATATGATTTGCAAATATTTTCTCCCATTCCATAGGCTCCCTTTTTATTTTGTTGATGATTTCATTTGCTATGGAGAAGTTTTTAGTTTGATGTAGTTCCACTTATTTTTTTCTTTTGATGTCAAATCCAAATTAATCACTGTCAAGACCAATGTCAAAGAGCTTATCCCTAGGAGTTTCACAGCTTTAGGTCTTACTTTCAAGTCATTAATCCACTTTGATTTGATTTTTGTATAGGGTATAAGATAGGGGTCCAATTCTATTATTTTGTTTGTGGCTATCAAGTTTTCCCATTACCATTTATTGAGGAGACTATCATTTCTCCAATAGGTATTTTTGTTGCCTTTATAAAAAATTAGCTACATATGTGTGATTATTTCTGGGCTTTCTATTCTATCTCATTGATCTACTTGTCTTTTTATTTTAATATTATATTGTGTAACTCTGCTATTTTGAACCAGCAGTTGATGATCCTCTCATCACCTGGTATCTTCGCATGGTCTCCTGCTAACACTAAAGACTTCAGTGTCATTTTATGCTCCAAGCTTTTTAAGGAACTATGTTCTCAAACCAAGACAGTTCGTTCCTTAGGAGGAATACTGTACCAAACGTAACAATAATAAATCGTCATTTATTACCAAACTCTAAGAGTGAGAATTTTCCTCTAAGAAAAGAAGTAGGAAGAATTCTGAGATGGTAAAGATGGTAACATGTTTTCCATAGTATATGTTCTTCTAAGTACTCTTGGGCAAAGGGTCTCTTGACCCTTCAAGTGGAAGTTTACTACTAGTATTTGGAAAAGTATCTAGCCTATTAATTTAAATAGCATAAACATCTAAGTATTTTAGAAAATGAAGCCCTCTCTGAAGAGGTTCATATCTTGCCTTTTATCATAAGAACAGAAAGAACCTGCTTTAAGTGGGAAATAAAGAAAAAAAAGATTCACGAAATACATATTAAACATCGGAGATTGGCTGAGAATTTAGAATGAGCAAACTATATTTTTCTTCTGCCTTTTAGAATTTTGTTTCCTAAAGGGACATGCTAAGACACAGACACATTAGTTTATGGTTAGAAGTCAAAAACATTACATACATAAAAGTTAACAGTAAGGAATAATAAGTGGAAATCAAAGAAGCAGACTGAAGTTCAATAACAATCAAAATCAGGTAACTGAACTACAAAAAACACTACCAAAACAAGCCTTTTATCATTTGATATTCTGTTTGCCTTAGAGGAACAAATAACATTTATTAAACTTGGGCCAAATCCAGAGTGTCATACTTCAGGGTTATACTGAACTTGTCTTCCTCTCTCCTCTTCTCTTCACACATATCCAAAACAGGTTCAACAATAATGTGTAAATCTCAGACACAAAATTTAGCACCCAACATGAATATGCAGAATCTAATGCTATAATAAATATACTTTTTAGTATCTCACTGAAACTTCCTGAAATATTTTAACTTTTCCAACCCACGGCCCACAAGCCACATGGGGCCAAGAATGGCTTTGAATACAACCCAACACAAATCCTTAAACTTTCTTAAAACATAAAAATATTTTGCAATTTTTTTTTATAACTCTAGTGTATGGTTCTTGAGCACAAACTACAGATGACAACACAACAGAATTGAATAATCAGAGTATGTTATGTCCACAAATATCAGCATATTATTCATAATTTGCATTATAATTGCAAGCAGTGAAGCCAGAAGAAACAAAAAACTGTTAAAATTTACTAATATAATAAAGAATTAGAGGACTCTGTTGCAATGTCATTTAAAATGAATTATGACAAAGAATTCAAATCTGTATCCAGCATTAGCATAGTGCCACTGTGTACTATATGCTTTTGCTATTTGTACATATTCGTGGCTTTGGTTTTCCAGTGATGTGCAGCTTCCAGTGTGTTATCTTCCAAGCACAGACAGTCAAATTAACACCAACAGACATTTCGTGTGCTTGTGGCAACTTGGCAAGTAAAACATAGCAACTGTTAATAATGTTTCAACCTACTTTTGTAAACAACAGGTGTTTAATGCTATTTAGAAGACACGTAAGTATTCTCTTTATTTTTTAAAGATTTGCTTATTTTTTGAAAGAAGGTGAGAGAGTGAGAGAAGGGGGAGGGCCCAGAGCAGTCTCCATAGTTGTACAACATTAATTGTGACATAGTTTCATTCCAACAAGGTGGATGGAGGGTTCATGCAGGGTGGGAACTAAGTTGAGGGCCTCCCAAGTGGAAGGCAAGAGCCTTTCCCACGAAGCTATCAGGGGTTACCAGTTTCACCAGTTCAGCATATGCATTTGCATGGTCCAGGTTGGGAATTGAACCCCAGATCTCACAACTACAAAGCAAGTTCTCAACCTCTGAGCTATCCTGGCATCCCCAACATGTAAGTATTCTTATTTGATTATTAAACCTTGCTTTCTATTTTTCTGTCTATTATTTTTCATAGTAAAAGTAAATATAGTTGCTCGCATATTATTATTTTTTAATTCCAGCATGGCTTCCACAGCTTCTCAAAAGAAAATACACTCCCAGAAACAAAAATTATGCATAAAGGAATATTGTTCAACAAAAAGTAGACAGGTGACTACTTTTTCGTCACAGCAAATACAGAGGATGCCAAAATATGCATTCACATTTTAAGAAAGGAAAACACTGTATTAAAATTGTAATACTCAATATATGCTGATAACAAAAGATGAATACAAGTCACGTTTGACTTCTGAAATTACAAGAGGTGCTCACAGTAGTTACCACATATTGCTACCATAATTCAAGTTCAAAAAGGAATACATAGATAACATCTCTTAAAATATGTATACTTTCTTTGGCACCCCCGGTAGTAAGGCACTCTGATTAATCTGTAGGAAATTTGTGCCAGTTTTCAAAGAATATAATTTGAAAAAGCATTATATGCAAAAAGACACTGCCAAATTCTATATGTATCAAGGAATGTGTCGTAAGGACAAAATTGCATAACTGGAACTAATGTCTTTCTCAACAAAATTTTTTTTACATTACAACTCAAATGGACTCTATTGTAAAAGCTAGTTATGTGGAAGCAAAGTTAATATTATAGGTAAAATATCAAAACCATTTACTGAGTTTATTAAGCAATATATGGAATATGTGGTAGTTATAATTTGCCCTTATAAAAAGGGGACCGTTACTAAAGTCAGTTTGTCTCATCAGATTACAGCCAGGCAAACTGCAGAAATTGAAGACTCTATCGAAAGAGGCTTGGGGAGTAAGGCTTCTAACTCTAAACTTTGTTTTGCTGATGGATGAAAGCACTGATGCTACAGATACGACACAACTTGCTACTTTTATTAGAGGTACTGACAATGAATATAATGCCACTGAAGAAATGGCTTCTTTAGTGCCATTAAAGCACACAACTAAATCAAGAGATTTATACAAAGTAGTAAATATATATTTATTAATGGGATTTTCTTTATCCATCGTGAACATATCTGGTGTTACTGATGGTGCCCTGGCGATGGGAGGTAAAAGAGAAGGGATTTGTGAAATTAATAGATGATTCAAATGCCATTCAAAATTCATGTTTGACGAGGTATCATTGCATAGTACATCAAAAAAATGTACGCCCAAAAACTTAAAAAATGGGGGAAGCCGGGATGGCTCAGTGGGTTAAGCACTCGCTTTGCAGCCCCAGGGACCGAGGATCAAATCCCAGCCCCAGCCCATATGAACCCATATGCTGAACTGGGATGTGCTTCCCATGTGGGAGACCCCCAGTTCAATTCTCACCCCCTGGTTCAGCCCCTGGCTCGAGGGGGCGTGCCTCCCATGGGGGAGGCCCCCTGCCCAGTTCCTGCCCTAGGTGGCCCCCGCCCATTTGTGTGGAATAAAACTATGTCAAAAAATGATGATGTACAACTATGGAGACTGCTCTGGGCCCTCCCCCCTTCTCTCTGTCTCTCTCTGTCTCTGTCAAAAACAATAAAATAAATCTTAAAAAAAACCAAAAACTTAAAAAATGGATAACATCATGCAAAGTGTCATCAAGGCTATGAATTCCATAAGGGTCAAGGGACTGAATCACTGCCAATTCCAGGAATTCATTAAAAGTATGGATTCTTGAGATCATCATGCTAAGCTAAATAAGCCAGACAGGAAAAGCTAAGAATCACATGACTTCACTCATATGTGAAATATAAAACTGAAAGCAACAAAGAAGCAAAACCTAATGGACAGAGTCAGTAGTTTAGTGGTTACCTGAGGATGAGGGGGAAGAGGGGTAGGAGAGGACACAGGGGGAGCTAAATATATGGTGATGGAAAGAGTTGTATACCTGGAACCTATATGATTACTACTGACCGATGTAACTGTAATAAATGTAACAATAAACTAAATTTATTTAATTATTTTTTTTAAAGTATAGATGCTAACTTTGGTGATATCATAACTTTTCGGAAGTAAGATGTCTAAGTCAAGGCAATATATGAAAATATTTTATGATTTGAGACACACAATCAAGTTTTTTATGATATCAAAAACAAAATTTGTGCCAGGACTTGATGAAAACTGGCTTACAGATTTAGCATTTTCATTGAATTTGATCACTCATTTGAATGAGTTAAACATGTGTCCTCAAAGTGAAAACCAACTTATCAATACGATGTTTCAAACTATAACAGTGTTCGAAATGAAAGTGAAATTATGACAAGCTCAAATTAAGGCAATTTATTCATTTTTACATGTTGGCCAAACACAGTCCTGTGATCAGCAAAAAAGATATAGCCTTGCTTTTTTATTTGATACAGGTATTTGAAAACAGGTTTCATGATTTGGGGGGAGAATAATTAATATTTTGGTATATTTGTGACTATTTTCAGTCGCCACAAATATGTTACCTGCCAATTTTCAAATGAAACACATAGAGCTGCAATCTAATATTCACCTTAAAGAAAAATTTGATGTCTCTTGACTGCATTTTCAAGAGACCTACTCCCCAATCTTTGGTGAGGGACTCTGCAGAGTGTTAGGAAGTGAAGAAGGACTAATTTCTTAGCTCCGCAAAGCTGTACTGGGTGGAGAGCTAGGCAAGGGCACATGGCACTAGTGACAGGGGAGTCTGTGTCTCAAATAGCCCACACTTCACAATCACCTCTTAATTACTCTCATCACTTTTTGGCAGCACCTATAGTTGTAAGCAACTATTTTCAGGAATGAAGCACACAAGTAAAATTAGAACCAAAATATCTAATGAGCACCTTGAGAATTCACTGAGAATTGCAACTACTTCCTTCAAACCAGATATTGATGCATTAATTTCTCAAAAACAACATCAAATGCCCCAGCAGTTTAAGATGCCCTCTTTTTTTTCATTTTTGTAATAAAAAATATCAAAAAAATTAATGAAGTTTATTACTTAGACATGTACATTTTCTGTATCAGTGATCACAAACTTGGGACCTTCTGGATGATTTTAAGAGACCCTTTTAAGACACCATGGAGCGGTGCATAATTAGAATTTAGGCTTATTATAGGAAGACTTTTTTTGCTTATCTTTGGTGGCAAATATCACAAAAATTATGCATGGACCTCTTTTTTTTCTGTAGCTCATCATCAATTGTTAGTGTTAGTGTATTTTATGTGTGGCCCAAGACAATTCTTCCTCCAGTGTAGCTCAGGGAAGACATAAGGTTGGACACCCCTGTTTTAACCCATTTCCCATTTAGAAATAAAAAAGTGCAGCTTGCTGTCACATTCAATTTTACTAAAACATGCTCTTTGAGGCTGAAGCAAATCTGACTAGTTTTCAAAGTAAAAATAAAATATAAAAATTGCTCTTGGAGTTATTTCTAAATAGAACATGTCTATAATTCTAATGTAACAAATGAATATGATGCTCAATATTCAATAATATTTTTTTGTGTGTTAAATTTTAAGGCATGAAATTTTGGGGGCAAGGTTAGAACGGTAATCTGCGAGTTATTTTAGGGTAAATATTGCAGCTGCAAGAGCCATCAGTGAGTATTCACAGGGCAAATGAGAAATGGGTTAATACAAATTATAGCACAAGGCCATGAGTTTAACTGTAACAAAAATTTATATTGCTGTGTGTATTGTATGTTTTAGATATTTCTTCTAGAAGCAGATGGCATATATATATTATGTTGCTTTCAAGTAAGAATAAACTGATATATTTTCTGTTTTTAACACTCACATACATTTTCACAGCATTTTTTTCTCATATCACTCTAAGTTGTTTTGTTAATTACACGCACTTAGTCATTATGACTACAAAATCATAATTATACATAAGTGGTTTGACAGTGGCACATTTCCATTATGGAAGTATGAATTCTGAGCTTATTGTCTGAACTATCAGCCATCATCAGACATGAGAAATTGCAGTCAATTTTCACTATGTTATCCAATGTGTCATTCAAGGATTTAACAAATACTTAGAAATGTGCTTAGATCATATTCTGAACTCCAATTTAATCATGAATTTTCCCCATATCAAAACAAATATAAACCTATGTAAATTGCTTTGTTTCTAAATATGCAAGCTTTTGATGCTATAATTAAAGTCTCTTTCATCAGATATTTAACACACAATTTATGTTCATGATGAGTTAAGATCTCACAAAGAATTTCTAGTTTATTAATTAGAAAAAGAACTATGGCAGTTAACTTGTAAAATTAGATTATTTTGTTTCTATCTTGTAATCCTCAAAGCCAGAAATACAGAAAAATATTCTTCAGTTTATTAAAGTTTCATTTATATATGAAGGTTTGATCAAAGTATAAAAACATTTATGTCATATACAGTTGTACTTCTTTAGGAATAATGTAAAAATATTTACCATAAAACTAAGTATAGCAACTAGAATTTAAAAGAGATTCTTGCTCTCCTAAGAGACTATACTATGATGTTAACTTAGAAATGTAGGTAACAACTAGTAAAGCAAAAAAAAAGAGATCTCTGTATTCTTTGATAAAAGAATTCCTCAAGTCAATTTCTAAGTGTAATAACACTTTGTTCAAATAAAAAGCTCTCATAGACTTCTAGCATTTCAGAGATTTAGAAGGCAAATTGGTTAGGTGAATAAATGACAGTCACAATAATTCACTTCGCTTTCCCCTTCCTACTGTTCCCTCCTGAATTCAGCCCAAGATGGTTCACAACAGCATGTTTAGAAAACATCTACTAAAGAGCTCTTAATATTTTAAATCAGTATTGAGGTAGGCAGCGTCACACAGTCTTTCAAAGTACACTTGCTAACTCAAAAGAGAACATGCTTCTGGTGCTGCATATTCTTAAGTCTCAGGAACTGAATATGTGCCTGCCATTTCGTTTTTGTTGGGTGGGTAACAGTGTTATTCTAGATTATGAGGCAGTATTTTACATTATTCCCAGTAAATCTTTAAATATTGGGTTAGTAATAGAGAGCAACTAAGAAATAATCTATTGTTTCTCCCCTGATAATACATAAAAATTAATTGAAGCTTACCAGTTTATTTATTGTGGTCTTCCCTTATCCACGGGTATACATTCCAAGACCCCCAGTGTATGCCTGAAACTGTGTTAGTACCAAACCATATATATATATATAGTTTTTTTCCTATGCATACATATACACGGGTTTCAAGCACTACAATACCTCAACAGTCAGTCTGATAACCAGGAAGGCAACTAAGTGACTAACAGGTGAATAGCACATACAGTGTGAACACACTAGACAAAAGGATGATTCACGTTCCAGGCGGAAGAGAAGAAGGTGCAAGATTTCGTCATAATACTCTGAGCAGCACACAATTTAAAACTTATGAATTGTTTTTTTCCTGGAATTTCCCACTTAACGTTTATCAGACCATGGTTGACCACAGGTAACGAACTACGGTAAGTGAAACCATGAATAAGGAAGGGCTCCTGCAATTTTGTTTTGTTTAATGTCACACCTGGAAAAAATGGACTCAATGGGTTTAAAATAAGTACATTGAGAAAGCCGGGCTGGCTCAGCAGGTTAAGCGCCCTCTTTGCAGACCCAGCGTCGGAGGATCCAGTCCCAGCCCAGGCCTCTGCAGACCCACATGCTGAACTGGGGTGTGGCCCCAAGTTTGGTTCTTGCTGAGGCCAGCTTCTCATGTGAGAGGCCTTCAGATCTTCCCCCAGCTTGCAGGGGCATGCCTCCCATGCAGAGGACCCTGGTTCAGTTCCCTGCACAGCCCCCCACCCACCTGTGTGGAATAAAACTAGGTTGAAAAAAACTTATGACCTACAACAATGGAGACAGCCCTGGGGTCTCCCCCTTCTCTCTGTCTCTCACTGTTTCTGTCAAAAACAATAAAATAAGTTTTTTGAAAATTTCAAAAGAAAATAAGTACATTGACTTCAAACTCAAAACAAAACCATTTTATTACTCTCTGACACTAATAAAATCATTGATGAAGAGAGCAGGATGCTGCTGTCCATTATGGGATGTGCACTAAAAGAATTCTAAGTCCAATATAAGGCAACTCCTTTATCACCAGATTAGTGGAGTCAATGAAGTTATTTTAGTTGGTAAAAACAAAATTACTCAAGCTCCTTGTTTCCAGGTAGACCAGATGTGTATATTTTAGTCCTGTCAGCACCTCCTTTAGACTGTTCGGACAAGCTGAGAAATACATTTCACCTAGCTTTGGAGAGCCCTCGTATAACATGCAGTATTTGACATTCTAAGAAAAGCAATAGGAAAAATGCATATATTGGAAGAATATGAATATTCTGAATAATCATAGCTACTTTAAAAACTAGAAGTTATCATCTGCCCCAAAAGCATACCTGGATAACAAATTTTTCATTCACAAGAAAACTGAATTTCCCTTTTTTTAAAATCAAAGTGAGCTCTTTTTTTTTTTTCTTTTTTTCTTTTTTAAGATTTGTTTTATTGTTAGAGAGAAGGGAGGAGGGCCCAGAACAGTCTCCATAGCTGTACATCATTAGTTGTGATAGAGTTTCATTCCATACTGGTGGATGTGGGGCTGCACAGGGCAGGAACCAAAGTAGGGGCTGAGAACCTTAGCCACCAAGCCATCCTGATGGTTACTAGTTGTGCCACCATTCAGCATATGGGTTTGCATGGGCCAGGGCAGGATCCTTGGACCTTGATGTTGTAAGGCAAGCACTCAACCTGTTGAGCTATAACTGGCATACCCTGAATTTGCCTAATTAATTTGAAGTTGCCTTTAAGACAAAATATATAGGCATCATATTGAAAGCCTACCTGACAAAACAGTAAAACCGCTTGAAATGCATAAACTTTGCTAATGGATATGAGATCATCAGAATACAAGAATTTTACTGTATAAAGAGTTCCTCAATAATATAGTTATACTTCATTTTCATGAAGTGTGTTTTTGTTACATGGGAGTGTTATCTTAGATGTTGTTCATAAATATGATATGGTTTTACTCTAATCCTATTCAACAAAGCTCACTAAAATAGTAAGTGTGGTAAATACTGGTATGTTTACAAAATAAAAGTAACTTTTCTTCAGTTTACACAGTGAGAGGTAGGGTTATAACCAGCCCCTTGCTTACATCATATCCAGAGTTCCTGGACATCAAAGATTATGCTTGAAATGTTTCTATACCTCAATAGTGCTTTTTCAAGGAGAGCACTAAAACTTTTTTTAACCAAATTTAATTTTCATATTCTCTGATGATGGCATACATATACCCAGTCCTAAAATCAGAGTAAAAACAGTATAGTATGCTTTTCTTTGACCATCCTGTCTCACATAATAAATCCAGTAATAATAAAACACACTTGAGACTATATAAACAAATATATATGTCTGTGTGTGTCTGCATGTGTCTTTGCATCCTGTCAAAGAAGCTGATGAGGTTTGAGAGTTTAAATTTACACAACACAAGGATATATGGGAACATTCCTGAAAAAAGATGACAAGGTTATTTTTTACAGAAATGTCAATAGATTAAATTTGGAGTAACTCTGCCCTTAGTATAATAGTTGTCATAAACAAGGAGGTATGAGTTACCGACTGTTCACTTAAGCAGCTTTAGAGAAACATGGAGAAAAGATTAAATGGATATAATTCATAATCCAGGCTCTCCATAATCCTGAGGTTTTCAGTACTGGACTGTCTCAGAGCCTCTGCTGGGCCTCATCACTGACCTCCCCCACAACATTGGTTGACGTTGTGCTGTTTTTGGTGCTGACCTATTATTCCTCAAACAAGCAACACACAATAATGCAAATGCAATCTACTGGATTTTCAACCTATTTTATAAGACCTGCACTAAAAAAATTAATGAAAAAATCAGAAATAGCACTCGATTTCCTACTTAATGCTATAAGCAAATGGAAGACAAATCTATCATACCTGATGTTGCATTTACCATTTTGATATCCAGTATCCAATTTCTCTGTTGTGTTTGTACATCATATTAAAAAAAAGTAATGCAAACACACACACACACTTACTTACAGTAGGTTCTCTTTTCTGCCTATTACATGCTATAATAAAGCAAGATTTATAAATAACTCAATGGAAAACACTAATCTACTACTACTAAATTTAGAGATGATCTTTCTTTTTCCAGACAATTTCTTAAATCAAATTACAAATGACGAGTTCACCATGCAGAGTCTGTTCTCTTTCCCTCACCATATATTTGAGTCACACAATGCAACACAGAGACAGCATACTGTAGATTATACACCTCGAGCCTATGTAATTGTTACTAACCAATGTCAGCCCAATAAACTTAACAATAAAAAATAAAATTACAATAAATAGTAAAAAAAATTACAAATGATGAGTTTTTGTATTATAAACATCTCTTGCAGAAGTTTATAATATTTTAATTTCCAGAAGTTTATAATATTTTAATTTCCTAAGGAGAAATTTTTTCCATTTACTTTTTGAAATGTGAATGGTACATAAATAGGACTAACTAAATTAGTTCAAATATTAATTTCTATTCCTTGAAGTAATTGTTTTAAAGAACATAATAATGGGGAAGCCAGGATGGTTCAGTGGGTAAAGTGCTCCCTTTGCAGCCCCAGGATCCGAGGATCAAATCCCAGCTCTGGCCCCTGTGGACCCATATGCTGAACTGGGGTGTGGCTCCCAGTTTGGTTCTCTCCAGGGTGAGCTTTCCATATGGGAGACCCCCAGTTTAAACCCCAGTTTGACAGAGTGTGCCTCCCATGTGGGAGGCCCCCTGCCCAGTTCCATCCCTGCCTGACCCCCGCCCACCTGTGTGGAATGAAACCATGTCAAAATTGATGAAGTACAATTATGGAGACTGCTCTGGGCCATCCCCCTTCTCTCTGTCTCTGTCTCTGTCTCTGTCTCTGTCTCTCTCTCTCTCTGTCAAAAAAAAAAAAAATCTTAAAAAAAAAAAAGAATATAATAATGAAGCTACCAGTTTTAAAGTTAAGCTTCCTTGATTTGAATTCTAACTTCCTCAGCTTACTACTAGCTGAGTAACCTGAGCAAGTTTTTTAAGCTCCCCAAATGTCTTTTTTTTTTCCATCTGAACAAAGGGTCTATTAGTTAATGCTACTTCTGTTTTGAGGATCAAATAAAATGAGGCATCTCAATTAGCAAAATGATCAGGAGTTAGTAAGTTCTCCATAAGTGTTAGCTATTATTATAATTCATGTTTATCTTGTTATATCACTAGCTAAAACATACCCATCTGCAATGGGCTGAATGTTTTTGTCTCCTCAAAATTTGTTTGTTGAAACCCTAATCCCACATGACAGTGTGAGGTGGCGGGGCCCTTCAGATACAATTAAGTCATGAGGATGGAGCACTTGTGGATGGGATTACTGCCTTTATAAGAACAGGCCAGAGACCTAACTAGTTCCCAGCTCTCTACCGTGTCAGGATACAATAAAAAGGTAGTCATCTACAAGCAAGGAAGTAGGCTTTCACCAAGACACCAAATCCGCCAGCACCTGGTCTTGAACATCGCAGTCCTCAGAACTGTGAGAAACAAATGTTTGTTTAAGTCACCCAGTCCATGGTATTTTATCACAGTGGTCCATGCAGACCAAGACACCATCCTACAAAGTACGGTAATTTCTCCTTCTTTATCATCACTTACCAGGACCAAAATGAGCCAGTTAATATATGAGGGCTGTTCGGAAGTTATCCAGCCATGTAACTGTTCTTGTTATGTTGCCAATGGTTGGACTTTTTCTGGACAGTATATACACATATATGAATTCAATATATATATGTGTGTGTATGTATATGTATATGTATATACTTACATATGTATGTATATGTATATACTTACAAATATACATACACACACACATATGCATTGCTGTGTGAGATAAATATATTTTAAAACACCCAAATTGTCCTCAAGGTGCTATATAGTTGAAAAATACACATATAAACGTATGCCTTTACTTTGTGGCCATGTTTAACCTACCCTGTATCAGTGCTCTGCAGGGAATGAGGTAAGCCTCCTTTCTGTGGTTGCACAATCCCACACTTTATCCTTTCTCAGGGCCTTTGCATTTGGAATATGAGCGCTGTCCAGAAAAGAAATCCAGCCATTATCAATATAATAAGAATGGTTACATGGTTCGGTACTTTCTGACAGCCCTGATATTCTTTGTCTAGCATATCCTTTCTTACATTCCTTAATATCTACTTCAAAATCACACTCTAAAATACTATTTCCACAACAATGTCATTTGACATTCATCACAGTGCAAATCTTATCACCCTATAACCCACTTTCCCCTCTATTTTCCTATGTCTTTTCACAGTTTGATCATTCCCTCAGCCATCCAAATTGGAAAATTTGGAGTTATTTTTTTTTCTTCTCCTTCACCTCAGAATATTCACCCACCAAGTTCAACAAGTCCGCTATCAAAATATTTCCTCATATGAGCCCCAGCTTATCTCCCCAAAAAAACAATAAAGTATTTTAAGTGTTTATTGTTTCTTACTTGAAATAATGTGATATTTTCTAGTTGTCTTATCTTTCAATATATGCTCCATTTCTTGTGCGTCTTTTCCACTGTGTCAGAATGTTTGCTATTAAATATATACATCCACAGTTGCAATTATAGTACAGTATTGAGTTCAGATAATTATAATTTATATTTCTATGTCATCGTTAAAATGCTTCAAAAAATGATTAGAAATATGCATTTAATAATACACTAGCCTCTGATACCTAAGCATTCTTATACACAAGAGTAGTTATGAATCAATTCTCAAATGTACATTAGTAAGGAATTGGCCTGCCCTCAAAGCACATTACAATATGCCCTTTGTTAATAACTTGATTGTGATATCACACATAAAACTGCTTAATAGTCAGCTTTGTATTTTCATTTCAATTTTAAAAGGAGACAGGATTTTCAATATATCTAATGCTTTAGAAACTGTTGGATTTAATAGCCAAGGATATCTCTATTTGTATATAGACTGAGGCTGTTAACACCACAGTGTAAAAGAAAATACTTAAAGGTCAACCTCATGTTAAAAAACACTGAGAGCCATAAAAATGATGACAGTGTATTGCACATAAAGATCATGTACTTATCTTTGTTGAAACTTTTGCTTTAAAGAAGTATCTA
>PVKE010021127.1:0-26833 GCA_004027555.1 Craseonycteris thonglongyai
TCCCCTTCCATCACCTTATATCTAGTGCCCACTCCCACCTCCCCCCACAATTGTCCCCCCCCCTCCCCTCCCATCCTGGTAACCACCAAACCATTGAGTGTGTCCATAATGCTGGTGCCCTCTCCCACCTTCCCTCCCTCTCTCCTTCCCCCCTCCTCCCCCTCCATTTTTAAATAGAAATTGACAAGTTAAATTTAAATTTCTTATTAAATTGAAAGGGACCCAGAATAACCAAAACCAATCTGAGAAAAAAAAAAAAGATTAAAGTTGTAGAACTCATATATTTTCCAATTTTAAAACTTACCAGAAAGCTATAATAATTAGGGCAATGTGGTACTGGATTAAGGATAGACATATAGATCAATAGAATAAAATTGAGTCCAAATGTAACCCATGTGTCTGTGGTCAAATGAATTTTTAAATTTAAGTTCATTTTCCAATTACAGTTCAATTAAATATTGTATTTGTTTCAGGTGTACAATATACTGATCAGACATTTATATACCTTATGAATGATCACCCCAATGTATAGTATACATCTGACACCTTACATAGTTATTACAATACTATTGACTATATTTCATATGCTGTGTTATAAATCCAATGACTAGTTTTTATAACTAAAAATTTGTACTTCTTAATGCCTTTCAATTTTTTCACCAATTCCCCCCTCCCCACCCCCCACCCCCATCTGGCAACCATCAGTTTGTTCTCTGTATCTATGAAGTTGTTTCTGTTTTATTTATTTTGTTTTTTAGACTTCACCTGTAAGTGGAATCATATGGTGTCTGTCTTTGTCTGAGAACAGCATTCCACTGTGTGTGTGTGTGTCACATTGTCTTTATCCATTTATTTGTCAATAGACAAAAGATTGTAAATGTGATATAATTGTACATGTTAAATGAATAAATTGTATAATATATGACTTATTTCTAGAAAGAGAAAGGGAGAGAGGGAAGCAGAAGAGAGAGAGAGAGAGAGAGAGAGAGAGAGAGAGAGAGAGAGAGAGAGAGAGAGGTAGAGAATAAAGGGAGAGAAGGAAAGAGGAAGGGAGAGATAGAGAGAAATATAATTATAGTAGTCCAGAGACCTCCTCACAATAGTGGTATGAGAGAAGCTCTTGGAATCTCTCCTGGAAAGAACAACAAATTAAATAACTAAAATCCGACCAGAGAATCCCTAAGCAACACACAGCCTCAACTGAGAGACCCATGCATTGCAAGAAAATATTTAAAGCCAGAGAAAGAGAGGCAAATGAGAGAGAAGGAAAGGGAGCAGTGTGGAGACTCACCACAGAGTGAGACCTGGAGACCTACCTGGTGACTGACCCAGAGACTGACCCAGAAACTAGTGGAGTAGAGACTGAGGTGGGAGTGTGGGAGAGTGGGTTGAGGTGCAGAGAAACTCTGGGCAGGTTGGAGGCCTAGAACAGACAAAGCCAGGGGCATGGGTAACCAGAATCAGGGTGAACAGCAGAAACGGGTATGGCTGTCTATAGTGAGTCTCTGTGGCAGGAGCACAGGGAGAACAGCAGTAGTGTAGTGTGGGCAGCCAGAGTGCAGTGCAGAAGGCCAGAGAGCAGTGCCTGCATCAGCTGGAGGTCAGCGCAGGTGATTGGAGTGTGGGGCTGGCTGCCAGAGTGTGGCTCAGGTGGCTGGAGCAAGGGGGACTGTGGAGTGTAAGGCCAGTGACCAGAGCAGAAAGCTGGTGTTCTGGGGCTGGAGTGCCAACAGTGGGAGCGAGCTGGAAGCTGAAGCTCAAAGTGGCCCTCAATAAAGTGGGGCCACAGCTGAGCATTGTGTGGCCTTAGACACAGCACCTGGCTGCTTCACCGTCCTCTCTACCAAAATTTGCCCCCCAGCTCTGCCCAGAGCCTGCATTCAGTTAGCTGCTGCCAGGAAGCTGCCATTAACCTGTGATGCAAACAAACCTGCATCTTTTCCAACAAGCCTCGCCCCCACCCTTCCCACTGAAGCTGGCAGAGGGATCTAGGAAAACTGTGAAGCACAAGTGTGGCAGCTTCTGACTCTAGTGGGATCTCAGAGGCATAAGATACATCGCCCACCATATCTTCCCAAAGTGGAGACACACAGAGACCAGGGTGACTGAGTCAAAGAGAAGCTCACTTTCTAGAAAGTCTCATTGTGAGAAAACCAAGTAACAAGAAAAAATATTATAAAGGCACTGCAGCAACACCAGCTAAGAAGTAAAAGAAAGATCTCTTTACATTGATGAGGGGAAAAGTCCTCATGTTCAGGAAAAAAAAAATGTTCTAACAGCAATGAATACCCAATTGAATAAAAAGAACTCAGAAAGAAAATGAAAAAGCTCCAGTAAATGAACTTAAAGATATGGAAATATATGACCTAAATGATACAAAATTCAAGACTGCAATTCTGAAAACACTCAAAGAGATCAAAGAAAATTGTCAGGGTACACAAAGGGAGGTAAGGGATCTCAGAAAAAAAATTGAAACTATTAAAAAGAAGCAAATAGAAATTCTGGAAATAAACAACACAATAAAAGAAATAAAAAATGAAATAGCTAGCATAGGAAGCAGAGCTGACCAGAATGAGGAAAGAATAAGTAAAATTGAAGACAAAATTTGGAAATGTCACAGAAAGAAGAAGTGAGAGACCTAAGAGCTAAAAGAAATAAAAGATATCTATAAGAACTATCTGAGTATTCTGGAGGGAGCAGAGGATGAGATAGGTGCAGAGAATTTGCTCGAACAAATGGTAGATGAGAATTTCCCAAATCTATTGAAAGAACTGGAGCCTAAAATTCAAGAAGAAAACAGAACCCCCAGCTACATGAATTCTAGCAGACCCTCTCCAAGGCACATTATACTGAAGATGTCAAAGGTCAACAATGAAGAAAGAATCCTCAAGGTAGCCAGAAAAAAACAAACAAACCATAATCTATAAAGGAAAGTCCATCAGACTATCATCAGATTTCTTAACAGAAACTCTGCAGGCCAGGAGGGAGTGGAATCAAGTATTCAAAATATTGAAGGAGAGAAATTAACAGCCAAGAATCCTCTACCTAGAAAAGTTATCCTTTAGATATGAAGGAGAAATAAAGACCTTTTCAGACATACAGAAGCTGAAGGAATTCCCCAGCACAAGGCCAGCATTTCAAGAAATACTTCAGGAGGTGATTGTACTTGAAACAAAAAGTAAAAATAAATAGGGAAATAAACTGGAACAACAAAAACATAAAAGGGGAGGAAGTAAAGGTTTAAACTTTCAAAGAGAATGGAGATAAGAAGAATCCTTAAGAAAAGGAACCACTGCATATATGAAACTTTCTTTTACAAAAATGTTCATGGTAACAACTCAAAAAGACCTTAGAACTGGGACACATAACCAAGAAAACAAACAAACCAAACCAAACCAAACAAACAAACAAATGAGAAAGAAACAGAGAATGCAGTTATAAATACCATCTAACTAGAATAACCAATGGAAGTAAAAAATCAAAGAAGCAATAAAAATAATAAAAAAAAAAAAGACCTGGCAGAAAACAAAACATAAAATGGCTATAGAAAATCCTCATATATCAATCATCACCCTAAAAGTAAATGAAGAGGACTCAACAATAAAAAGACACAGGGTAGCAAACTAGACTAAAAAACAAAACCCAACCTTATGCGGCCTCCAAGAGACACACCTCAGCCACAAGGACAAACACAAACTCAAAGTGAAAGGGTGAAGAACAATACTCCAAGCAAATGACACCCAAAGAAAAGCAGATGTAGCCATACTCATATCTGATGAAACAACTTAAGGATCAAAAAGGTAATAAGAGACAAAGATGGACATTTTATAATGACAAAGGGGGCAATACAACAAGAAGGCATGACACTTATTAATATATATGCCCCCAGACAAGAAGCACCAAAATTTACAAAGCAACTACTAAAACACCTAAAAGGAAAAATTGACAAAAAACAAAATTATAGTAGGGGATCTACACACCCCTTGATAGCCATAGACAGATCATCCAAACAAAATAAATTGGAAAATATCAGCTTCAAATGATACATTACAGAAATTAGACATAGTTGACATTTACAGGATACTCCATCTTACGACACACAACTATATATTCTTCTCTGGTGCACATGGAACATTCTCAAGGATAGACCACATGCTGGGACAAAAAGGTAGCCTCAGAGAATTTAAGAACATTGAAATTGTACCAAGTGTATTCTTTGCTCACAAAGCTTTGAAACAGAAGGTCAACTACAAAAAGAAAGCAGAAAAAAACACATATACATGGAGATTAAACAACATGTTATTAAAACATAACTGAATCAAAGAAGTTAAAAGAAAAATTAAAAAATACATAGAGGGGAAGCCGGGATGGCTCAGTGGGTTAAGTGCTCGCTTTGAAACCCTGGGGACCAAGGATTGAATCCTGGCCCCAGCCTGTGTGGACCCATATGCTAAACTGGGGTGTGCCTCCGATGCAGGAGGCCTTCAGTGTGGTTCTGGCCCTCTGATTTGGCCCCTGAAGAAGATACAAAGAAAAGGAAAGGTATTCTATTATCATGGATCGGAAGAATCAACATAGTTAAAATGCCCATATTACTCAAAGCAATATACAGATTTAATGCAATTTCCATCAAAATCCCACAGACACTCTTTTGAGAAATAGATTTAAAAAAAATCATCAGATTTATATGGAACCACAAAAGATCCTGAATCACCAAAGCAATCCTATGAAAAAAGAATAAGGCTGGAGGCATCATGCTCCCTGATTACAAAGTGTCAATAGTCAAAACAGCTCAGTCTATACTATAAAGTATCAATAATCAATACCAAACAGCTTATGGTATTGGCATAAAAATAGACATACAGATCAATAGAACAGAATCAAAAACCCAGAAATAAACTCATAAATATATGGACAGATAATTTTTGACAAAGGAGCAAAAAATATACAATAGAGAAAAGAGAGCCTCTTCAGTAAATGGTGCTGGGAAAATTGGAAAACCACATGCAAAAGAATAATTTGGACTATGAACTGTCACCATATACCAAAATTAACTCATAGTGGATTAAAGACCTCCACATAAGATCCAAAACAATAAACTGCGTAAAAGAAAACATTGGTACTAAACTTATAGACCTTGGTTTTAGAGAGAGCTTTGTGAACTTGACCTCAAAGGCAAGGGAAGTAAAAGCAAAAATAAATGAATGAGACTAGATCAAACTAAAAAGCATCTGCACAACAAAGGAAACTTTCAACAAAGTAAAAGGAAAACCAACTGAATGGGAGGACATATTTGCAAACAATGCCTCTGATAAGGGGTTAATATCTAAAATATATAATGAACTCATACACTGCCACAACAAGAAGATGAATGATCCAATTAAAAAATAGGCAGAAGACCAAAACAGACATTTCTCCCATGAAGACATACAAATGGCCAGCAGATATATGAAAAACTGATCAACATCACTAGCAAGTAGAGAAATGCAAATTGAAACCATAATGAGATACCACCTCACACCTGTGAGAATGGCCATAATCAAGAAGACATGGAATAACAAGTGCTGGAGAGGCTGTGGAAAAAAAGGAACCCTCCTACACTGCTGGTGAGAATGTATATTGGTACAACCACTACGGAAGGCAATATGAAGATTTCTCAATAAATGTGGAATGGAATTGCCATAGACCCAGCAATCCCTCTTCTGGGCATCTACCCACAAAACTTGAAAACCTTAATTTGCAAAGATATATGTACCCCAAGTTTCACTGCAGCACTATTCACAGTGGCCAAGTCATGGAAGCAACCAAAGTTTTCTTTGATAGATGACTGAATAAAGAAGTTGTGGTATATTTACACAATGAAATACTACTCAGTAAGAAAAGATGAAATACAGCCATTTGTGACAACATAGATAGACCTTAAAACTATCTTATTAAGCGAAATAAGTCAGTCTGAAAGAATCAAGACACACATGACTTCTCTTATAGGTGGAATATAAAACTGAAAGTAACAAAGAAACAAAAACTCATGGACAGTCAATAGTTTAGTGGATACCTGAGGGTAAAGGGCAAGGTAGGTGGGAGAGTGATGGGGTGGGAGGGTAGGGTGGGGGCATCAAATATATGGTGATGGAAAGAGAACTGACTCTGGGTGGTGAGCACATATTGCAATACATAAACGATGTAATGTAGAATTGTACCCCTGGAATCTATATAGTTTTTACCAACCAATAAATTTAACAATGAAAAAAATAATAAAATAAAATCAGTTGCTAGAATAAATAAAAAAAAAAAATATATATATAGTAGTCCACGTACTTATTGTGAGAAAAAATGGATCAAAGAAACTAAATTTTAACAGCTTCTTGATATTTTCCACAAAGGGATCTTGTGGGTTGTTGAGGGAATCGATGCTCACTCCGAATGATGTGCTAGTAATCACATCCATGCTGTAGGCCCCGAAGATGCTGAGTAGAGAAAGAAAGGTGTAGAAAATTAAAATCAGAACCTCTTTGCTTTCCTTATCCAACAGCTGCAGCAAGAAGAGCAGGCAAATCCACATGCCCAGGAAAAGACAGGGAAAGTGCGACACACTGTCAAACCACCTGCTGGATCATCTGAAGAGTCTATGCTCCTGTCACGCTCACTCATGAGGTGCTTATCAGGTGCTAGTGATGTAGCTGGCCCTGTGCTGAGAGTGATGTGGACACTAAAACAAGTTAGACCCACCCATGAGCTCAAGGAGATCAGTCACAGAGGGAGGGAGACCCATATCAGACAAATTGTAGTGGTGTGTTTTGAGAATGGACAAGAGTAGATATATTGTGTTTGAGCAGGACAAAAGGTAGAAAAATCAACTCTTCCTAGTTGTCAGAAAAGGTGACATTGATCTGAGTCTTGCCTCACCAGTGTCTATGCTGAGCTGATTCCTCTTCTGCTCTTTACAGAGCAAGAGCACCCTGGTCTGAGTTGTCGTCTTTCCTTCCCTATAAGTCTCTGCTAAGGTTCCTGAAAGAACCACTATCCAGTGATCTTAGGTTCCTCTGAGGGCAGACTCATTTTTTGTAAAAGTGTAAAAACTAGGAATATTCCTGGTATGTATGCATGTATGTGTGTGTGTATCTATGTGTGTGTACATGTGTGTATATATATATGTGTGTGTATGTGTATGTGTGTGTGTGTGTGTGTATATATATATATATATATATATGTATATATATATATATATATATATATATATATATATATATATAAAATAAATCACTCCAAAATCGATTTGGGGGAATCCCATAGGTAAGTGAACATGTAATCACTTATCACTTATCCCAGGTTAGTCTTAATTTACATCTATAGTTCCTGCATAATTAAAAATAATTTAGATAAGAAATTATATGATCACCCTACCCATAGTCTATATAGGACCTTGTCTGTTTTGAGACTGAAGAAAGGAGAAGTGATGATAAGATTTAATATTTAGTATTTTTTTGATATTCTCAGCAAAATCAGGAAGGGAGTTTTAAGTTTTTGCAAGTTCCGCATTGTAATTTTTCTACCAGTCCCCACTGCCTGCCAGTATGTACCAAGTACCTTCCCCAGCCACTATTCCATAACTTCTATATTCAAAACTTTGGTATAATCATGTTTCTTCTTTGTAAACTATGAATTTTTGTTTTCCAGAACATCCAAGGTGACCATTAAGCGGATAAATTAACCCTGGCTCAGGTACACAGTAGATTTTTCTCTCCTGGCTGCCTTGCCCTTTTGGGTGAGCCATTTCTTCTTAGGTACCCCATTGGAATTCTAACACCACACACCTACGTACATAAAAATTTAGGTTCTGTGGCAGAAAGTTGGAGGGTCTCGAGGCAAAGCTCAGAAAGCTAGCAGCCAGACTCCTACTTACTCTTTTAAGGTGATGGGCTTGCCTTTCTCTGCTTCCTTCCTCAGGTTTCTCACCAACACGTCACCATACTGGTCAATGATGGGGAACATCTAGACACAAAGTACACCACCACCCAAATATGAATACCAAGACTAAAGTCCTAGAAGAACCTGGCTTTCGTAAGCACAGAGCAGTATGTGACATTTTATTAAAACAATAATAACTCTTTAAAAAAACTATTAAAATTTTTTTCCCCATAATGCAATACATAGACTATGTAATGTAGACTTGTACACCTGGAAACTATGCAATTGTTACCAACCAATGTCACCCAATAAACTTAACAATAATAAAATAAATGTTTTTTTCAATTACAATTTATATACCATATTATATTTGTTTTAGGTGTACAACATAGTGATTAGATATATAACTTACAAAGTTGTCACCCCAATAAACCTAGTACCCACCTGATACCATACAGTTATTACAATGTTATTGACCTTATTCTATATGCTATACTTTACATCCCCATGACTATTTTGTAGTTACAAATTTGTAGTTCTTAATCCTTTCATCTTTTTCACGCATTCCCCAAAGATTCCTTCCCCTGGAAACCATCAAAATGTTCTCTGTATCTATGAGTTTGTTTTTATTTTGTTTGTTCATTTACTTTGTTGTTTAGATTCCTCATGAAAGTGAAGTCATATGACATTTGTCTTTTTCTGATTTACTTTCACAACTCAGCACAATACCTTCTGTGTCCACCTATGTTGTTGCAGATAGCAAGATTTTATTCTTTTTATGACTGAGTAATATTCCATTGTATATATGTACCACCTCTTTTCCATTCATTTCTGGACACCCAGGTTACCTTCATATTTTGACTCTTGTACATCATTCTGCAATTAACATGGATGCACATGTTCTTTTGAAGTAGTGTTTTAGGTATCTTCAGATAAATTCTCAGAAGTGAGGTTACGAGGTCCTTCTTTGTTTCTTATTAGCCTTTGTTTTAAAGCTTATTTTGTCTGGTATAAGTATTGCTACCTCAGCTGTTTTTGCTGTTGTCGTTATTGTTTGTTTGTTTGTTTCCATTTTAATGAAATATATTTTTCATCCCTTTAGTTTTAGTCTGTGCGTGTCTTTTGATCTGAATTAAGTCTGTTATAGGCAGCATGTGTATGAGTTTTGCTTTCTTCTTCATTCAACCTCCCTATGTCTTTTCATTGGAGCATTTAATCCACTTACATTAAAAATAATTATTGATAGTTTTGCCATTTTATTATTCATATTTTTTATCTTTTCTTTTTTTCTTCTTTTAAAAGAAATCCCTGGGGATGCTGGGATAGCTCAACAGGTTGAGTCCTTGCCTTGCAACCATGAGGTCTAAGGATAAAATCCTGGCCCTAGCCCATGCAAATCCATATGCTGAACTTCAGTGCAATTGGTAACCATTGAGACGGCATAGCTGCGAAGGTTTTCACCTTCCATGTGAGAGGCTCCCAGTTTGGTTTCTACTCCATGCAGCCCCATATCCACCTGTGTGGAATAAAACAATGTCACAACTAATGATGTACAACTATGGAGACTGCTCTGGACCTTCCTCCTTCTCTCTCTCTCTTTCTTACTTTCTCTCAAAGAATAATAATAAAAAAAATCTTTAAAAGAAACCCCATTAATGTTTTTGTAATGCTTTTCTGGTGCTGATAAACTCCTTTAGCTTTTTCTTATCTGGGAAGCTCTTCCTCTGTCCTTTGATTGTAAATGATAGCTTTGCTGGGTAGAGAACCTGGTTGCAGATTCTTGTTTTTCATCACTTTGAATATTTTCTGCCAATCTCTTTTGGCCTGCAAAGTTTCTGTTGAGAAATCATCTGACTGTCTTATGGGAGCTTCCTTGGAGTTAATTAACCACTTTTCTCTTGCTGCTTTTAAGATTGTCTCTTTGTCTTTAAGCTTTGGCATTTTATTTTTGATGTGTCTTAGTATGGGCCTCTTTGTCTTCATCTTGTTTGAGACTCTCTGCTTCCTGGGCTTATATGTCTATTCCCTTTACCACACTAGAAACATGTTCCATTATTTCTTCAAATAGGTTTTCAGTTCCTTGCTCTCTCTCTTGTCCTTGTACCCTGATAATTGGAATGTTGGTATACTTGATGTTGTCCTAGAAGCCTCTTAAACTATCATCATTATTCATAGGGGTTCTTTTTTTTTTACTATTCTGATTAGATATTTTCTGCTATGTTCTCTTCCAAATTGCTGATTCAATTCTCTGCTTCATCTAATCTTTTACTATTTATTCTCTCTAATGCATTCTTCATTTCACTTATTGTATTCATCATTTTTAAAATTGTTTTCTATCTCCATTTTTATGCTTCTTATTTCCTTGTTATAGTTCTCCCAAAGATCACTGAGCACCCTTATAAGCAGTATTTTCAACTCTGCATCTGGTAAATTGCTTATTTCCATTTTGTTTAGTTCTTTTTCTGGAGTTTTGTTCTTGTATTTGGGACATGTTTCTTTGTCTCCCTATTTTGGCTGCCTCCCTGTGTTTGTTTCTATGTATTAGGTAGAATTGCTACGTCTTCCAGTCTTAGTAGAGTGGCCTTATATAATAGGTGTCTTGTGGGGCCCAATGATGCAATTTTTTTGACCACCTGAGTGGAGTACTCAGTTGTGCTCCTTTTGTGGGTTCTGTGAGCCCTCCTATTGTAGTTGAGCCTTGGTTGCTACTTGTATGTCAATGAGAGTGATAGATTCAGTCTGATTGGTTGTGAAGATTGACTGTGAGGATCATCCCCTGCACAACAGTTTCTCAACAGAAACTGTTGTGCAGGGGATAATCCTACAGAGCAGGATTTACTTTAGCAGGGCTTTGTTTCCTATCCAATTTTCCCATTTGTGTTTGTCACTTGTGGGGGTGATTGTGTGGTGTTCCAGTGCAATCTGAAGTCAGCTTCCTGGATGTGTTGGTTCTGGGGCCCCTTGTGTGCAACTCTGCTGTCGGCCAAGGTCAATTGTTGCTTGTGCTTTGCCCAGAGCCATTTGGCATAAGCTATAAAGTAATCTGAAGATGGTTTCTTCGTGTGCTGAACATGGAGGTGCCTAGGAGAGGCTAAGCTGGGAATCATGACCAGGGGCTGCTACTATGAGGCTTGGGGCTGTTTAGAAAGATGTACGGGGTATACAGAGGCTGGATGTTGTTTGTTTGGGGTTTGTGATCTTTAAAAGATTGTATAAAAGTTTGTAGCATGAGCCAAGACAGATCATTTGTATGGAAAAGCCACTGGAAGCAGCTTGGGTGGGACAGAAAGTTGGTTGGGGCATGCATGGTTTCAGGGAATCACCAGGGCAGGCTGAGTGGTGTTAGCTAGGTTGGTAGAAATTCAGATATGGTGTCTACCTGTGTCTGTTCATTTGGTGAGTTCAGGGCTCAACAAAGAAACAATGGCCTCTGTCAGCATTTCTGCCTGAGACAAAGCTGATCTTTTAGCCCTCACTCTGAAGCCAGATAATTCAGTTCCTTCCTGTAAGTCCCTGATGCCTTTTGAGTCACTTCCACAGTGCTAGAGCTCAGAGGAAGTGAGTCTGTTAGAAAATAAATCTATGTGTTTGTCCTTTAAGAAGAAGGCCTGGGACTCCAGCAGCTCTCTATTTTACTCAGCCACAATCTCTAACAGTTTTCACAGCCAGAGGCTGTAGGATTTCTCTTCCCAGCATTGGAACCCTGGGATGGGGATCCAGGTGTAGGGCTGGGACACTTTGCTCCTCATGCACACCTCTGCAGCTGAGATAGTCCTCCTTATTTTCTTTCTTTTGAACTGAACTGGGGGCCTCACCGCATTCGGGAAGCACACCCCAGTTCAGCATGTGGGTCTGCCTGGGCTGGAGCCGGGATTCAATCCTCGGTCCTCGGGTCTTCAAAGCAAGCGCTTAACCCGCTGAGCCATCCCGGCTTTCCCCCTTCCTCCTCATTTTCAACCACCACGTGTGGGTGTGGGTCCAGCTCATTTTGTGTCTCTGCCCCTCCTACTAGTCTCAACATGGCATCTTCTGTATATCTTAAGGCATAGGACTTCTGTTCAGCTAGACTTCAGTTGATTCTCAATGATGATTCTTCTGTAGTTTAGTTGTAACTTTTTTTAATGTTTAATATTTACTTATTTTTATTGTTTTTGACAGAGAGAAAGATAGAGAGAGAGAGAGAGAGAAGGGGGAGGGCCCAGAGCAGTCTCCATAGTTGTATGTCAGTAGTTTTCTATATAGTTTTATTCCGTAGGTGGCACGGGGCTGCACAGGGCAGGAACCAGGCCATGGGCCTCCCGCATGGGAGGCTAGCCCCAGCTAGAACTGAACTGAGGGCACACCCCTATTCAGCATGTGGGTCTGTACTGGCAGGGGCAGGGATATGACCCCTGGACCCCAGGGCTGCAAGACAAGCACTCAACCTGCTGAGTCATCCTGGCATCCCCTAATTGTAACTTTGATGTGGTCATGAGAGGAGGCGAGCACAATGTTTACCTGCTCCACCATTCTGAATGGAAGTCCTATAATGAATCTTATAATGTCACTTCTAGGATGATTTTTAGGAAGCTCAAATTCAGCAGGCTACTCTTTGAAAAGAAACTATCTTATTTCCTACCTGTCCCCAGATTCGTTCTTTAAGTTTCTAATTAAAAGTCCTCTTATTTTCTTACCTCCTTGAGCTTTCCACTGGTGAAGGTTGGAGACAGCAATGTTCGTATTCTCTTCCAATCTTCATCCTCAGACAGAGATATGGCACTTTTCATAAATCCAACTGGACCAATAGGCTAGAGTTAAAAGCAAAAGACATTTTGTCCTAAATAAGTTTTGAAGGCCTCAGCCGTTGTGAGCCATTAGTTAAACGGGCATCCATTATTCAATAAATATTTAGTGATTGTCTATTTAGTTGCAGGCCTTATGTTAGATACTCAATATATGTTTATCCCAAATACCTAGCTTCCTGTGAGGATGGAGACACATCCAGTAACCTGATATGGTATATAGAATTTGTACTCCGATCTCTTTTTAAGTGCAAATGACCCACGAGGTAGGGAAACTGTTCTTTTAGGAGAATAAATAGGAATAAGATATAACACATTCTCTGGGGCTCTGTAGAATAGAAAGAAATCAGTGACAGATACCCAGATAGCTTAAGAAAACTCTATGTTGCCTCAGACCAGCTCTATCTTAAAAAAAAAAAAAAAAGATTAATTTTATTGTTTTTGAAAGACAGAGACAGAAACAGAAACAGAGAGAATGGGGAGGGTCCAGAGAAATTTCCATAGTTGTCCATCATCTGTTTTCAACATGGTTGCATTCCACACAGGTGGGTGGGGGCCCCCATGGTGGGAACTGGGCGGGGGGCCCTCCTGATGGGATGCATACCCCTGTGAGCTAAAGTCTGAACTGGGGAGGTGAGAACTAAACTGGGGTCCTCCCGCATGGGAAGCACACCCCAATTCTGCATATGGGTCCACATGGGTGAGGGCTGGGATTCGACTCTCAGTCTCCAGGGCTGCAAAGTGAGTGCTTAACCCACTGAGCCATCCCAGCTTCCCCAGTTCTATCTTTACTTATATCTACAACATGAGCAACTTGGGAAAGGGGTGTCTTAATATACTGATTTAATATAGTTTATAAAATAGTAGTTAACACTTAAAAGATAAGGAACCTATTTGTTATGCTGAAAAAATAAAAACAATACAATTGCATGAAAATACTTTTCTCTTACACTTTTCCATGAGGGATAGAAGAAAATAAAAAGATAATTCTATTTCTCAGCTTGGGACTGACCTATCAATCTAACCTGCCTAAGTCTCTTCCATCTCCCAACACTATATTTTTAATGAATATATTTAAAATGAATAACTATATTTAAAATGAATATCTTCAATATCCATTTATAAGAACAACTCATCAACTATGAAGAAAGAAAAACTTTCTCAACTTGATAAAAACCATCTACAAAAAAAAGAAAAAAAAAGAAAAGAAAAATAAAAACACAGCTAACATCACATTTAGTGATGAGAATCTGGAGTGACATCACCAAAATAGTGGAGTTTGGAGATTCTAGCATCTCTCATCCCATAAAGAACAATTAGATAGCTATCCAGAAACAAAAATAAGTCCAGGGGAGATCAGGAGTTCACTTAAGAAAATTTAGTAACACAGTAAAGCAAAAAACCTCAGAATAACTACAAATGGGTAGGAAGAATGGTTTCAATTTGTCTGCATCATCTCATTCCTCAGGCCAGTACTGCTCACTTCCAAGAGAGAACTCCCCAGCTTGAAAACTTTGCTTTGCTGCGAAAGAATAACAGATGAACAACAATTTTCCTCAGCCTTTCAGGGCACTGCACAGTGACCAGCTTGGTTTCACTGTGCCCAATACACTGACATAGATGAGCAGTCTAGAGGCAGCTAAGAACAAAGAAGAGCAAGAACTGCCAGGATCAGCTATGCAACAGGATTCACTGTGCTTTTATGTGTCCTGCTCTATAGAAGACCCCAACAACCTTTTCTGCAGAGGAAACAAAAAGCCAGTTCAGCTGCTGTGATTTTGCTGCTGATTACCCCACAGGTTATCACATTTGCAGACTTTAGCAGACTGAGTCCTGACCTATATCACACTCTACCACCACCGGAGCTACTCCAAGTAGTGTCTCCACCCAGATCCCTGGGATCCATGCCAGCAGCCAGCATTGGAATATGTGGCTGGGCATGTGCATAAGACCATCTTGTTGCAGTTGTTAGTGCCTGGAGCTAACTCTAATTACTGTCAGTTGACTAAACTGCCACCTGTGCTCACAACTAAACCTTGCAGTTTTACACCTGGACAATGTCAGCCTCAATTCTGGTCACCAGCCCCCACTGTTGTGCATGTACCTGCAGCTAGTTCCTGAAGCCATGTGAATGCACATGGAAAGCCACAACGCTCTACTCTACATGTGCCTACAGTTAGCTCCCACTAATAAGTATTCGCATATCACCAATCTTGGCCTGACTGAGTCCCTCACTGCTGGAGGTGCTGATGCTGCTAAAGACCTCAAATGCCCTTGCTGCTACTGTGGCCACTCAAGTTATTGCTGCCAAAGACCATGTGGTGGGTGATAATGCAAACCCCAGCTACATAGGTCAACCATGCCCTACTAACCTGGAGCAATTTTACCACCCACAATAGCAACCTGGACCACTAGTTTGAGGATCACAACACATCCCAGTATGCCTCAACCCAAAAGTAAAGGTCTTTCTTTAGTGAAGTTAGTTCATAAAGTCTGGAAAAGGTCTCTGCTTCTTCAAATGTACAGACTCTATTTCAAAACTACTGAGATCATGAAGAGTCAGTGAAATATGACACCATCAAAGGAATACAATAGCTTGTAATAACTGACCTCAAAGAAATGAAGATCACAAATTGTCTGACAGAGATTAAAAATAATTATTCTAAAGAAACTCAGAGAGCTACAAGAAACACAGATTAAAAAATTAAGATCAGTTGGTATCATGTTCTCTGATTGTTCCTGTGATTCCTGTATGCAATGGTGTCTATGTTGTGATATTAACCAATGTTACCTTAATAAATTTAATTTTAAAAAGTTTAACAAAATAGGAAAATTAAAAATAACAAAGTAAGAAATACTACAAAGAGATATGAAACAAAAAATTTACAAAAATAAATTTTGAAGCTGAAGACTACAATGATTAAATTAAATATTAATAAATGCAACAAAGAGCTACAAGAGAAGACTCAAGTAGAATAAGAATCAGTGAACTCAAAGACAGATCATTTTTTAAAATGAAAAGAAAGAATGCCCACAGGATTATGGGATACCATCAAATGAAACAATATTTTTATTACTGGAGTCCTAGAAGGGAAAGAGACAGAAGGGCAGAAAGCTTATTTTAAAAAATAATGGCTGAGATAACTGCTAAAAGATATTGAGAAGATGGCAAATTAGGTAAACACTATGCCTACTACCTTTTAGGATTACACCAAGATTACACCTAAATTATAGAACAATCAACCTGAAGAATCTGAAGACTAGCTAAACAGAACCATTGTAATTAAAGATATAGAGAAGAGGACCATCAAGACTGGTAGGAGGGGTGGAGACATAAAACGGGTTGACCCCAAACTCAAAGATAGTAGTTGAACATAGGAGGGACACCTCAGTAATAGAGATCCCCCCGAAGAGGGAAGGTCCCAGTCAAACATGGATCCTCAGCCCAGGGATCCTCTGCTGGGAAGAGGAGTTCCAACAACATCTGGCAGTAAAAATTAATGAAGATTCTCTGTCTCAGGGAGATGAAAGTTGGCTAGAAACCCAGATGACTCTGTAAAGGGCCCACACACACACTCACTCACTTGCAAACACTTACCTGGTTTTTAGTGGAGGAGTGGCAATGTGAGAGGAGACAGAAACATATAGAAAAAGACTGAGTTGTGTGCCTTCAGGGTGGTGGCTGGAGGGATAGCTGCCATTTATCCTGTGTGGATCTTTCTTCATGTGTAGGCTACAGGAGTGTACCACCTTATCTATGTTGAACTCTCCCCCAAAAGGACAAAATCTGAGGCAGTATTGGTCTGGCAAAATCTGAGCATGTGTACCACCTTGGTGGCACCCTGGGTCCCTACCCCACACAGTTAATACTGCATGTCCTGAGGCATTCTTTGCTTCTGGGTGGCCAGCCCTGCCCTACAAGCTTCAGAAGACTTTTATAGCATGGGACGATCCACAGTGGCCTGGGGAACTTTTGGTGGTGGGGAGTGAGATACAACATACATGGAAGCCTCTCTTAAATGGCTCTCAGGTGTCTGAAGGCCTAAGGCAAGTGGTGATTGACTGCAGTGTTCTTAGGATGTTTGTGCAAAATGATTACTGGCCCAGCACTTGTGCAAGAAAAAACCATCACCCATACCATGTGAATCCCTGGGACTCCATCCCACCCACCTAGAGCTACAATGCTGTGGGCATTCTCAGCTCCTGGGCAGCTGGCTGCACTCCACAATCTGTGGAAGCCCTTTATGGCAATGGACAGACAGCTCATGGCTCCCCAGGGAGCTTTTGGTGGTAGACCACAACTTGGCTGCAGCTGCTCTCGGGTAGCTCTAGGGGACCCATGGGCCCAAGGCCAGCAATGGCTGGCCTGGGTGTTCTCAAGGTGTTTTCTGAAGTGGTCACAGCCCAGGCACTGGCATAAGAATTCAATCTATACTAACTGTGTAAAAACTACCTGCCATGCCTCTGCCCAGCTAGTGCTGCATTGCTAGAGGCACTCTCAAGAGGTGGCCAATCAGCCCAGCAAAACCACATTAGGAAACTCTTTCAGTGCCTGAGCATTACAAGCAGCCACCAAATGGTAACAGGCCTAGAAGGCCCTTGGCCTTTCACTAACCTGGCCCAAGCCCAATATTGGTGGTAGTCAGCCTTGGTTCACAGTGAAGCCACCACCATGTGCCTCCAGGTCCAGCACAGTCAGAAACCAACCACATGTAGCTTCTACCAGATAACCCTTGGTCAGTCACAGGCAAAACTAACATTGACCTGCATGGGAGTTCCTCCCAAGAGACACCATAAACAACATATCCAAGGCCAGTTTCAGGTCACACAAGAGCACCACCCAATTAGCCCCACAAGTGGTATTCCCAAAGGATGATCTCAACAGGCAACACAGCCCACTGGGTAAAATCCCACTCCATAGAGTAAGCATACACACACAGCAGCCAATAAGCTGTGGACCTGGTCAAACCCCACAGCTAGTCATCCTGAGGATCAATCCCACCCACTGATGTGCCAATAGCAATTAAGACTCAACTATAACAGGAGGTCATACACAACCTACACAAGGAACACTTCTGGAGCACTCAGCTCAGGTGTCCAGGGAGACTGTGCCACTGGATCCCACAGGACACCTACTGCATAAAGCCACCAGAAAGACTGGGAGACATAGCAGATATACCTAATACATAGAAACAAACCCAGGGAGGCAGGGAAAATGAGAAAAGAAAGAAAGAAGTCTCAAATGAAAAAAACAAGAGAAAATTCCAGAAAAAACAAACAAAACTAAACAAAAAATAAAATAAAATAAAATGAGATGGAATGAAGGCAAGTAACATACCAGATACAGAGTTCAAAACAATGCTCTTAAGGATGCTCGGGGACCTTAGTGAGAACTTTGATAGCAAGCATTAGAAAGGACACAGAAACCATAAAAAAGAACCAGTTGGAAGTGAACAATACAATAACTAAAAAATGGAAAAAAAAAAAACCATACTAGAAGAAATCATCAACAGACTAGATGAATCAGAGGATCAAATCAGCGACTTGGAAGTAAAGATAGCAAAATGATTCAATTAGAATAGCAGAAAGAAAGAAGAATTTAAAGATAATTTAAGATTCCTCTGGGACAACATCAAGCATAACAACATTCTCATCATTGGGGTACCAGTGGGAGAAGAGAAAAAGCAAGGGATTGAGAACATATTTAAAGAAATAATAACTGAAAAGGTCCCTAACCTGGCAAAGAAAATAGACATACAAGGCCAGGAACTGCAGAGTACTAAACAAGATAAAACTATAGAGGTCCACACTAAGACAAATTATAATTAGAATGGCAAAGTAAAGACAAATAGAGAATCTCAAAAGCAGCAAGAGAAGACAATTAGTTACTTACAAAGGGTCTCCTAAGACGATTCACCTGATTTCTCAACAGAAACATTGCAGGCCAGAAGAGAGTGGCAGGAAATATTCAAAGTAGTGAAAAACAATGGCCTACAACCAAGACTACTTTACCCAGCAAGGCTATCATTAAAAAAAAATTGTTTTTAAAGATTTATTTATTTTTATTGTTTTTGACAGAGAGAGAGAGAGATACAGAGATAGAAAGAAGAGGGAGGACCCAGAGTAGTCTCCATAGTTGCACATCATTGGTTTTTCCACATAGTTTCATTCCACAGGTGGGCGCAGGGCTGCAAAGGGCAGAAACTGGGCCGGGTCTCACCCCGGTGAGAACTGAACTGGAAGCACTCCCCAGTTCAGCATGTGGGTCTACACGGGCTGGGGCCGGGACTCGATCCTCAGTCCCTGGGACTGCAAAGCAAGCGCTTAACCCACTGAGCCATCCTGGCTTCCCCTATCATTTAAAATTGAAGGAAAGATAAAGAGCTTCCCAGGCAAGAAAAGGCTAAAGGAATTCATTACCACCAAGACAGTGTGACCAAAAAAAAAAAAAAAAAAGTTAAAAGAACTTATTTTAACAGAATAAAGGGGAAAACAAACAAACAAAAGATAAAATATATGAATAAAATGGCAATAACTATGTGCCTATCATAATCACATTAAATGTAAATGGACGAAATGCTCAAATCAATAGACATTGGAACAAATAAGAGAACAAGATCCATATAAATGCTGTCTACTGGAGACACACCTCAGACGGCAAGACACACATTGAAAGTAAAGGAATGTAAAAAAGTATTTAAAGCAAACAGAAACAAAAAGAAAAGCTGGGGTAGCAATACATATATAGGATAAAATAGATTATAAAGTGAAAACTATAACAAGAGACAAAGAACTTACATATTAATAATGGAATCAATTCAACAACAGGACACCCCTATAGTAAACATTTATGCACCCAATATAGGGGCACCTAAATACATTAAGCAAATGTTTACCAACATAAAGGCAGAGATCAACAATAACACAATCATAATAGAGAACTTAAACATGCTACTGACACCAATAAACAGATCTTCCAGACAGAAAATCAATACAGAAACAGTGTTCTTAAATGACACACCAGAACAGAAGGATTTAATTGACATGTTTTGGAGCATTTCACCCCAAATCAGTAAAATATAGTCTATTTAAATGCACATGGAACATGTTTCAAAATAGACCACATGATTGGCCAAAAAACAAGTCTCAATATATTTGAGAAGACTAAAATCATATCAAGCATCTTTTCTGACATCAATGGCGTGAAATTAGAAATCAATTACAAGAAAAAAACTGAAAAACCAAAACACATGAAGGCTAAATAACATGCTACTAAATAATAAATGGGTCAACAATGAGATCAAGGATAAAATCAAAATATACCTCTAGAGAAATGAAAATGAAAACACAATGACCCAAATCTATGGAACACAGTGAAGCAGTCTTCAGAGGGAAATTTAAAGCAATGCAGGTGTAACTAAAGAAATAAACAAACAAAAAGTCTCAAATAAACAGTCTAACTTCACTCTTAAAGGAATTAAATAAAGAACAGCAAATGAAGCCCTGAGTGAGTACAAGAATGACAATAATAAAGATCAAATGATAAATAAACAAAATTCTGACTAAAATAAACAATACAAAAGATCAATGAAACCAAGAGCTGGTTCTTTGAAAAGATAAAATTGACAAACATTTAACTAGATTCAAGAAAAAAAAGAGAGGACTCAAATAAATGAAATCAGGAATGAAAGAGAAGTGACAGGAGATAGCACAGAAATGCAAAAATTATATATATATATATAAAAAAACATTATGAACAACTATACACCAACAAATAAGACAATCTGGAAAAAATGGACAAAATTCTAGAAGCATACAATTCTCCAACGCTGACTAAAGAAGAAATAGAAAATCTGAACAGATCAATTATTACCAATGAAATCAAATTAGCAATCAACAAGCTCTCAACAAACAAAGTCCTAGACAAGATGATGCCACAGATGAATTTTAGCAAACATTCAAAAAGATTAACATCTATTCTCTTCAAACTATTATAAAAAATTCAAGAGGAGAGAAGAGATCCAAGTTCATTTTATGAGGCCACCATTACCCTGATTTCAAAACCTGACAAAGACACTACAAAAAAAGAAAATTATAAGCTGATGTCCCTAATGAACACAAATACAAATATTCTCAACCAAATATTAATGAACCAAATTCAATAATACATTTAAAAAATGATACTAGTACACCACAATCAAGTGGAATTCATTCCTGATATGTAAGGTTGTTTGAATTTCCTCAAATCAATTAATATGATATACCACATAAATAAATAAAAAATAAAAATTGTATGGTCATATTAATAGATGCAGAAAAAACATTTGACATGATCCACCACCCATTTATGATAAATACGCTCAGCAAAGTGGAAATAGAGGAAACATATAAGGTCTGACAATTAAGTTATTAAACTTGCCACTGTGCCGTTACACTGGCAGCACTGTATATACAACTTGGTAATGTTTTATAACTTTGACATATCAGTGTCTCACAGCTGTGTTCATGTCAACATATGGCAGTGTCTTGCTAAGTGGCATTCATTATTGTTGTTGAGTGTTTTTGTGTGCCCTCTTGAGATTGTTGAAGCTTGAATTAGAGCAATGAACAAGCATTAAATTTCTTGTTTAACTTGGCAAAAGTGGAAGTGAAATCAGGAACATGTTTGTCCAAGTTGATGAGGATAATGCCAAGTAGAAATCAGCAGTGTATAAATGGATTAAATGTTTTTCTGAGGGGAGAGAAAGTGTCACTGATGTGGAGAGGTCAGGGCAGCTAGTAATGAGTAAAACTGATTAAAAACTTGCAAAAATTCATGGAATTATGTGTCAAAATCATCAGCTGACTATGCGAAGTGTAGCAGAGCAAGTAAACATCAGTAGAGAAACAATTAGAAAAACCTTAACTGGAAATCTTGACATGAGAAAGGTGTGTGCAAAAATGGGCCTGAAGGAGCTCACTGATGAACAAAAGCAAAGGAGAATCAAAGTTTACCAAGATCTTTTGGAGAAACAAGACAATGTTTTGGCTATGTTATCACTGGTGATGAAACATGGGTGTATCAGTACAACTCTGAAACAAAGCATCGAAGTGCACAATGGAAGTCTGCCAATTCTCTACAACTAAAAATTTTCATCAGTCTAAATCAAGAGTCAGAACGATGTTGCTTACCTTTTTGATATCAGAGGTATTATTCATTATGAATTTGTATCAACTGAACAGTCAACCAAGTTAACTATTTGGAAGGGCTGAAAGGCTGCATGAAATAGATGAAAATGACCTGAACTTTTCACCAACAACTCATGGCTCTTGTACCAAATCACACAGAACTCTGTGAGTGAGTTTTTAGCCAGTAACCAAATAACTGTATTAGAACACCCTCTATACTCACCTGATCTGGCCCCCAGGGACTATTTTATTTACTTGAAAATAAAGAAAATATTGAAAGGAAGACATTTTGATGACACTCAGGACATCAAGGGTAATATGACAATGGCTCTGATGGTCATTTCAGAAAAAGCGTTCCAAAATTGCTTTGAAGGGTGAACTAGGTGCTGGCATCAATGCATAGCTTCCCAAAGGGAATACTTCAAAGGTGAACGTAGTGATATTCAACAATGAGGTATGTAGCACTTTTTAAAAGATGAGTTTGCTAACTTGTCAGACATTGTATCTCAACATAATAAGGGCCATATATGATAAACCCAGAGCTCATAATACTCAAAAGGGGAAAAGCTAAAAGCATTCCCTTTAAGATCAGGAACAAGATAAGGATGTCTACTTTACTACTTTTATTCAACATCATACTGGAAGTCCTAGCAGTACAGTAATCAGACAAGAAAAATAAATAAAAGGCATCCAAATCAGAAAGAAAGAAGTAAAACTGTTATTATTTGCAGATGACATGATACTGTATATAAAGAAACTAAACATTCCACTACAAAACTATTGAAACTGATAAATGAATTTAGAAAAGTAGCAGGATATAAAATTCACATTCAGATATAGGTGGTAATTTTATACACCAATAATGAACTAGCAGAAAAAAATGAAAAAACAATTCCATTTACAATTGCATCAAAAAATAAAATAAATACCTAGGAATAAATTTAACCAAGGAAGTAAAAGACCTGTACACAGAAAATTATAAGATATGGTATTGAAGAGAGAAATTAAGGAAGATACAAATAAATGAAAAAATATACTGTGGTCTTGGATAAAAAGAATTAACATTGTTAAATTGTCCATACTACCCAAAGCAATCTATAGAGACAAAGCAATCCCTATCAACATATCAATAGCATGTTTCCTAGAACTAGAACAAATAATTCTAAAATTTACATGGAACCACAAAAAACCTAGAATAGCCATGGTAATCCTGAAAAAGGAGAACAAAGCTGGAGGTATAACATTACCAGATAACAAATTATACTACAAGTCCATAGTAATCAAAATACCATGATTTGGGCATAAAAACAAACATACAGATCAATGGAATAGAATAGAGAGCCTATAAATAAATCCATGTCTGTATGGCCAATTAATCTATGACAAAGAAGTAAGAATTTACATTCAGGTAAAGACAGTGTATCCAATTAATAGTGCTAAGAAAATGGAACAGATACATGGAAAAAATGAAATTGGACTTTCTTCTTACTCCATAAACAAGAATAAACTGAAAATGAATCAAAGACTTAAATGTAAGACCCAAAGCCCTAGAAGAAAACACAGGCAAAAAACTCACAGACATTACCCTTAATAATGTTTTACTGATATGTTTTCAAGCAAAAAATAAAGAAGAAGAAAAGAAAAGAAAAATGAATAAACAAATGGGACTACATCAACCTAAAAAGCATTTTCACAGTAAAATAAACCATGAACAAAATGAAAAGACATCCTACAGAATGGGAGAAGATGTTTACCAATGATACATCTGATAAGTTAATATCCTAAATTTATTTAAAAACTCATCTGACAATACAGAAAAACAAGCAATCCAATTAAAAAATGAGCAGAGGACCTGAATAGACATTTCTCCAAACAGAATATGCAGATGGCTGATAGACATGTGAAAAGATGATCAAGGTCACTAATCATCAGAGAAATGCAAATTAAAACTACAATGAGATACCACTTTATCCCTGGCAGAATGGATATCATCAATAAATCAATAAGCAAGTGTTGGTGGGGATATGGAGAATAAACAATCTTGTGCACTGTTGGTGGAATTGCAAATTGGTACAGCCACTATGGAAGACAGTATAGAGATTTCTCAAAAAATTAAAAATAGAACTACCTTATTACCTATCAACTCCACTACTATGTATTTATCCAAAGAAATCCAAAACACTAATTCAAAAAAATATATGTGTCCTTATGTTTACTGTAGCGTTATTCACAATAGCCAAGGCATGGAAACAACCAAACTGCCCACCAACAGATGATTAAATAAAGAGATTGTGATACATATGCAATATTACTCTGCAATAAAAAAAAATAAAGTCTTGACACAGAGTTTCCTGATAGGAGTATGCTCTGATCAGGGTAAAAACCAGATGGCCACCCAGCAGAGGAGTGTGAGGGCTGGGACCTGATGACACCATGAGTGATGGGATGTGGAGGAGGGGGTACCTCTGTCACAGATGGGACTTTGCCCTCAAAAGTCTTGCCTCTGCAACTCAGGGCCTGCCAGAGTGTGTCTGATGGAGGGAAATGCTTTTCCCCTTCCTGAACTGTGTCCTGTAGTGGCCTGTGCTCTGGGAGCGCTGCTGATGGGAAGAAGGAAAGCGGAAGACCCAGGCAAGGAGGAAGCACAGGGCTTGGGGTCCTTGGCCCATTACAGCTGAAGAGCTGGGGAAAGTCTGTTTGGAATCAGAATTAAGGTGGACAAGCTGGGAGACCACGAGCTTCATGTGGGTGCCAGGGAAACGAACTCAGAGAAATAAAATTCAACAAGACTGGGAAAACAAAAATAAAAAAGAATAAAATCTTATCATTTGCAACAACATGGATGGACCTAGAGTTTATTATGCAAAGTGAAATAAGTTAGACTGAGAAAGACAAATACTACATGACCTTACTTATATGTGTAACCTAAAGAACAGAATAAACAACAATCAAACAGAAATATACTCATATACATAGAGAAGAAACTGACGCTTGTTAGATGGGAGCGGGTCTGAGGGAATAGGTGAGAAAGGTGAAAGGATTTGGAGGTATAAATTGGCAGTCACAAAATAGAGTCATGAGGATGTGAAATAAAGGATAGGGAATATAGCCCAAATGTTGTAGAAAGGCATCCAAATTGGGAATAAAATTAAATTGTCAATTTTCACAGAATGACATGATTCTTTATATAAAAAATCCTAAAGACTCCACCAAAAAATCATTAGAAACAATAAGCAAATACAGTAAAGTTGCAGCAGAAAAAAATCAATGCACAAAAATCCTTTGCATCCCTATATACTAACAATGAAACTTCACATAAAGAAATGAAAAACACAATGCCTTTTGCAATACTAAGAAAAAGAAGAAAAGACTTAGGAATAAACTTAGCAAAGACTATGAAGGACCTATACACTGAAAACTTTAAGACATTTTTAAAAGAAATTGAAGAAGACACAAAAAAATGGAGGGATATTTCATGTTCATGAATTGGAAGAATCAATATAGTTAAAATGGTCATATTATCCAAAGCAATGTGCAGATTTTATGCAATCCCAATCAAAATTCCCTTTTTCAAGAAATAGATTAAAAAAACAAAACTGAAAACAAACAAAAAAGACTCATCAGATTTGTATGGAATCACAAAAGACCCCGAATAGCCAAAGCAATTCTATGAAAAAAGAACACGGCTAGATATATTATACTCCCTGATTTCAATAGTGTGGTATTGGCAGAAAAAAAGACCAATGGAATAGGATGGAAAATCCAGAAATAAATTCACGTATATATAGGCAGATAATTTTTGATAAAGGAGCCAAAAACATATAATGAAGAAAAGAAAACCTCTTCAAGAAATGGTGCTGGCCAGCCTTATGGACACACTCAGTAGTTTGGTGGTTACCTGGGGAGGGGAGGAGGGGGGAGGGAGAGTTGGGTGGGGGAAGTGGGAGTGGACACCGGATATATGGTGATGGAAGGAGAGCTGATTCTGGTTGGTGAGCACTTAATGCGATGCATAGGTGATGTGATGTAGATTTGTACATCCGGAAACTATCTAATAGTTACCAATCAATGTCACCCCAATAAATTCAACAATAAAATTAAAAAAAACCCATAATACATTAGAACAGTTAATATGTATGTAGATGCATGTTACTTGATTTAACTTGTCTTTTTCTATTCAGCTATTTTCTATTTAACAAATTTTTCTATAAAATATGCCTTTTACCTTTTCCTCAAAATTGCACGTGAATGTGGATATAACTTTACAATAAAGTGTAGAATGTCTTAAAATAAATAAATAAATAAATAAATGGTGCTGGGAAAACTGGAAAGCCATGTGCAAAAGAATGAATCTAGACCGCAATCTGTCACCATATACTAAAATTAACTCAAAATGGATCAAAGACCTAAACACAAGACCTAAAGTCATAAATTGCATAGAAAAAAAAATTCATACTAAACTTATGGACATTGAGTTCAGGGAGGAATTTATGAATTGGACCTGAAAGGCAAGTAAAGTAAAAGGAAAAATAAATAAATGGATCTATATCCAACTGAAAAGCTTCTGCACAGAACAAGAAAAATCAATAAAAAAAAGAGACAACCAACCAAATGAGATAAGATATATGCAAACAACACCTCCAGTAAGGGGCTATATTCAAAATACATAAAGAACTCACACAACTCAATAACAAAAAGGAACAATCTAATTTTTTAAATGGGCAAAGTTCTTGAACAGACACTTCTCCCAAGAAGACATACACATGGCCAACAGACATACAGCGATCCCTCGTTTTTCGCGGTTAATGGGGACCAGAACCTTCCGCGAAAGCTGAAAAACCGCGAAGTAGGATTTGCCCCTAGGAATTTTCGTGTATGCGGGTACAAGAATGTTTTAAATATGTAAACAGTATTCATACTTTACTCATTTAAGACAAAAATTACAACAGTATACGTATTTACTTAAACATGTCAGT
>PVKE010021128.1:0-26835 GCA_004027555.1 Craseonycteris thonglongyai
GTGCATAGTTATTTCTATTTTACTTTTTGACAGATAGAGAGAGAGACAGAGACAGAGACAGTTAGAGAACCGAACTGTGGGAACTCCCCAGTTCAGCATGTGGGTCCTGCCTGGGCCGGAGCCGGGATTCGATCCTCGGTCCTCATGGCCTCAAAGCGAGCGCTCAACCCGCTGAGCCGTCCCGGCTTTCCCCTTGACACCGTTCTTGTCTCTCAAGTTTAAGTTAGTGAAACCCGGTGTCAAATGGGCATTTTTATTCAGAGATTTCAACATCCATTAGTGACTCAACATGTTTAATATGGAACCCACAATCTTTGTTTTTCTCACTTGTTCCTCCATGTATACTTCTGAACTGAATAAATAGCACATCATGGGCTCTATTCAAGAAACATTGAAGTACCTTTAGACCCTGGTCTTTCTCTCATTCCCAAATATTTATATTGTAACTGTGGACAATGGTTACCGCCCCCCCCCCCCCACACACACACAATATTTACTGTCCTCTTTATTGTTCTCATCTCTACAGGACCTCTTCTTCTATAGAACCTCTAGCTCCATGGCAGAAATATATTCCAACTCTACTGGCATGAGGTTTTGTCATGTGAATTGCTTTGGCCATGGATGTGAGCAGAAGTGTCACACACTATGTCTGAGCAGGAGCTTTAGGAAACATTGCTTCCCTCTCATCCTCCACCATGAGAATAAAATGCCCCTAATGATTCCTGAGCTAGAATAAAAATGACTCATGTTGTAGATGTGAGCCCTGTAGCTGACATGTAATATGAGTGAGAAATAAGTCTTTATCATTATAAGCCATTGAGATTGTTATGCTTGATTCTTAATGAAGCATAGCCAAACTATATGCTATTTGGGGCTGGGTAATGAGCAGTTAAATGTTATGGGCAGATGGAATGATGGCAGCCCATGTTATATGGAAGTTAAATATATATGCATAATATACAGAGAGGAAAAAATGTTATATGTGATTATTTAGTAGTTTGGGAGTTTGGGAAACAAAATAATACTATTGTGCTTGGGTTCTTTTGGTTGCATTTAACAAGAAAGAGCTTAAAAATAAACTGGCAAGTTGACAGGCAAAATATAAAGGGCATATATAAGCTTCCAGATTGCAAGATTATGAAAAATGAAACTATTTGTTATGTACATTGATAAACATAAAACTAAAAAGGCCTTTAAGTGACAAAGTCAGATTAAAACACTTACAGCAATCCAAGTGTTTCCAGAGCCATTGAATGATTATTTTTGTAGTGAGTGTTATTGGGTAATAGCTTTTTATTTATCTTTTTAACTTTCCATTTTTTAATTAAAAAAATTAAAAGACAAATTTGTTTATTGAGGTATATTTGAAGAGCAATTACTTTTGACCAACTATCTTCCTTCACTAAAAGTTTTACTCCTTTATATCAAGAACTATGCCCCTAGAGATTTTGATACTTTATTCACAGATAATAGTGACTCCAATATGACTTATTAGTTTATTAAACAAATACTGATTAAATACCTATCATGAGTGAGACATTGTACTAAGTAATCAAGATGCATCAATGAACAAAACACAAAAGTTTCTATCATAATAAAGCTTGCAATCTAGTATAGGTGAAAGACTAATGAAGTTTAACAAAAAGAAAGTAGACTCTGGAATTGGTGGAAGAGTAGAGGGTTGGTCAGATTGGAGTTGACTAAAGAGGAGATAGCATTTGAAGATACTTTTCAAGAAAACTTAAAAAGAAAGGTAAGTAATAACACAATGAATGCATTGGGATGTTGGATCATTATAGCTTTTTGTTTCTTTATTGTTTTTCTTAGTTTAAAGATGAAAGATGAACTTTTTGTTTTTTAGTGCTCAAGGAATAATCTATAGAGAAAGAAGGAGATATGGGAGATACAAAAGAGGGCTAACTGAGGAGGCTTTGTCACTTACTTCCCAATATGTTCTTGGACAAGTTATTTCAATTCTGGGTCTTGGTTTCTATTATTTCGAAAATATGAAAGGTGGACTAGATCAGTGGTTTTCAAACCATATTCAGGGGTTTGTTAACCATTTAATTTAAATTTTATTTAAAAGTATAACTGTATTCAATTTTAAGTGTTACAATAACAATAATATTTCACTAATATTCTATATATTAAAGTCTATCAATTATTTTATGTATGTGGGCAGGTTGCCTTGCTTGTGTGAAGACATTAGAGTGTTTTCTTTTTTATTATTACTATTATTTTTTATTAGTTTCAGGTATACAAAACAACATAGTGACTAGATATTTATGTACTTCACAAAGTAATAACCCCAGTTTAAGTCTATTAACCATCAGAATAGAATGTCTTCTGACATTTGAAATTTTTAAATGAATTTTCCTGGTTGCAGCTTTTAAAAATATAAAACTGTTACTATTTTACACTACCTATCTGTGTAAAAAATGATGTTCTCAATAGCAATAAACTGGATGATAAGGTAGGTGTATATGACTGTTAATTATCATTCATTATCCCAAATTTCAATATTTTGGACTTGTCAAATGTCTTATTATTCTTATTTGTTAACTTTACAAAAGGTAAACATTAAAATGAGGACTTTTTCTTGCTTGCTTTTTAAATAAATTTACTTCAGTGAATTACTGTTAAAACCTAATTTATATGTTGGAGTTCTACATGATCTCATTAACAAAATATTTAAAGTTTGAAAGCTGTGGGATAGGATAATCTCTAAAATTCCTTTAAGCTCCATCAAACCTATAATTCTGTTGACCTAACAACATAACCCGGATTTATAGGATAATTGCCAACTTCCCATTTCACTTTGTACTTGGAGCAAGAAAAAGATGGGAAAAAAATGGCTGAGTGTGGGGGAGGGAAAATTCAACTGTAATTATTGAAACTGACTCAGCCATTCCAGAAAATACACTAAAGAAACAAGTGGCCAGCTTTAAATTACCTTTTCCCATAGTAAATTAGGGAATGGGTTCCCCTTGGCTTACTGGGCCATAGCTCTCTCTTGTAAATGATTCTAATTCAGTTTGGTCACATGAAAACAAAACAGCATCCAGGGGTTGTTCTGAACTGTACCAAACGGCATTCTACTATTATCTAAACCAACCCCTGATTTTCAGACTGTCAGTATGTAAGTACATACACGCTTTTTGCTTTCTGTGAATTTGCATAAACTCCAGTAATCTTTTTGTTGTTGTTGATAATAGTGTTTGTGTTAAAATCACACCTTCTTTTGATTTCTTGCATGCTTATCAACTTTTCTCCTGTTTTCGGACATAAGTGCTTTTATCTCACTCTGTAATCAGCCACAACCCAGGGTGGAGGCAAGGAATGTTTGGTACAATATTTCCTATATAAACAGTTTCACTGTAAAAGGAACAATATGGCTCTAATTTTGATATATGATCACTTTAGAAATATACAAAAACATTTGAATATACATCCTGTACATGACAACAACGTGAAATTGGATACACAAAAGGATTTTATTTTTGCTATAAGTGATTTTCCCAGCCCTCCCTTAAGCAGATAATATTGGCTTTATATTCAAGCTTTTAAAAGTAAAAATGCTTGCTTTGATAGCTTTCCTAAATTGATAAAAATATATGTAGTCAAATAGAAAAAAATTTTTAATGGTCAAGTTGTCCCCTGGCTCACACACACTATCTTAGTCTAAATATAAATGAAAGAGCAGCCTAAATGGAAGAGAGCTTAAAATTTTCCAGTGTTGCCATAGAGTAAAATTGGAAGTGGCAGTAGTAGACACAGGGCCCAGGTAATTTCAGGTGCATTTTTTCTGTGTGAGAAAAAAGCACTTGCATCGTTGGGTCCTATTCGACTGTGCCTGGTGGGTGGTGAACCCTTGTCCCTTTGGTTTGGTCACAAGGCGCCCAGGTGTGGGTTAGCGTTGAACAGGCAGCATAGTGGGAGTGGCCCTTCACTTTTGTATCGTTTTCCCACAGGGAGACTTTGAGGTAAATAATAGAAACCCGTGAATGTAGTTGTAATTTGGCTACTTGCAGTGTCTATCGTGAACAAAGATCCCTTATTAAAAGATAAAAGTATCATCATAATTCTACCACCTTAATATCAGTACTACTTATTGTGAATTTACTAAATGCCAGAATTTATGAATACCAACAAAGCTAATTTAGGAAGTAGACATTATTATTAATATCCCTGTTTTTGTTTTTTTGTTTTTTTTCTGAAAAGGAAACTGAGTAGAGACTGTGCTATTTAGCTAAGATAATATATTTAGGAAGTGGCCTGGCTGGGATTAAAGCCCAGTTCAAGAGCTAATGTCCTTAACTTCTACAAAGCCAAACTGCCTCTCAGCCCTAACCCATGAAAATTATTATTTCTCCAAGTTTTCATCTGTCTTTGTCTATAAATAGGCATAATGTTTCACATGAAATTTGAGTGAATACACAACCACACAGTGGCACACTGAAATATTTTAATATTGGAACACTGAAATATATGGTATCTTCTAAAATTATCTGAAGGATTTTAAAATATTGCTCTTGTAGTCTTCATTACTATGATTCTGTCATTTCTAATGACTGCTTAGTTCATACTAAAAATATGTTTGCTATGTGCTAGGCATTCTGTTTTTTACATACACTATGCATTTTGTCTTCGCCTTCAAAAAAGAAATTGTTAGATATATGTATTATTATCTCCATTTTACAGATGTGAAACTTGAGAGTCACAGGATTTAAATAACTTACTCAAGATCAAACATCTGGTCAGTATCTGGGCAGAAATACCAAGACAGACTTGACTCTATACACTGGCTCTTTCTACTGTCTCATAGCTGCCTTCAGAATATTAGCAAACCAAAATATCCAATGCTTGGGGCGTGGAAAGGTATTGTATCCTTTGTGGGCAATACGTTTGCTGCCTTGATATGTTTACTGTCTTGACAGCAGTTGAATGTACTAATGATCACCACTTTTCTTCCTAAGGAAAGCTGATCTTATGGACTACAGAGATAGAATATGTGCTCTGATGGGGGTCCCAGTGATCATAACAGATTTGGGCAGATTTATCCCGGCCCAGCAATCTGTCAATCCCTGTTTCTCCTATATCTTAAGGCAGGAGTCTTCACTAATTCAGGCTGTTCTAACAAAAATACCATAGACTGGGTGGTTTATCAACAACAAACACATATCTCTCACAGTTGTGGAGTGTGGGCAGGCCAAGATCAATGTGTCAGGCAGATTCAGTGTCTGGTGACACTGTGTTTCCCGGTCGTCTTCTCACTGTGTTCCCATGTGGCCGAGCGTAGGGAGAAGCGAGCTCCCATGTATCTCCTACAAGGGCACTAACCTCATTCATGAGGGCTCCACCCTCAAAGCATAATTATCTTCCTATGGCTCTACCACTCCACACCATCACATTAGGGGTTAGGATTCCAGCATACAAATTTTGGGGGAACACACACACTCAGTCCATAATAGTAGGATTTTCCAACATGTATTGTAGAGATAGATAGTGGTATACCTGAGAAAATTTTTAGGGGTACCCAGATGGACATTTCTTTAACATAGTTATATAATTAATTTGATAAGAAAAAAAAATACACAGCAGATCATGAAACAGTGACTTTTTACCAATATTAATGTTTAGACTGAGGCTACATTAAAATTCAAAAGGGAAGGATATAATGAAAAATATTTAAAAATATAAGCTAGGGTATGCAGAAATCCTGAAGGTGTCTTGTAAGGGAAGTTCCGGCAACACGGCTTAAAAGATGGTATCTGCTTCCCTAACCTCTCATTCAGCTCTGCCAGCCCATCTGGCTACTCTAGCACGAAGCCTCCATGAACTTCCTGGCTGGAACCCTGCCTCACTTGCCCTTTGAATCTACCACTTCTCTGTCCCAATGCTCGGCACAGTGCCCAGCACAGAGCAGGAAGTTCAGCTGGGACCCTCAGATTCTCGGCTTGTAAAATGGCAAGCAGGCTAACCTGTGGTCTGCCCCTGAGCTCAGCTCCCAGCAGTAAATCCTGGGATCCAGGGCTCTCAAAGTCTGATCTGCTCAGAGAAGGAAATAAGGGACAGAAATAGAACAAGAAATCTTGAACACAGATAAAAGGCTTTTTGATATTTGCATGAAATATGCTTCTTAAAGAGGAACTATTTTTATAGTATTATCTATAAGAGATTATAGGCAAAAATTAATTTTCTAAGTCTTTATAGTTAAAACAGTCTGTGCACAGAAGGAATTTAAAGTCCTCTTTTAATAAAACACTGTGTATTGTCCTGCAGGCAAAAGGCTAGGTTTTTTGTGTGTGTTTTTTTATGTGATTATTTTGCAATTTCTGAGGCCAAGAGAAATTTGTAAAATGCTATAAAGACAGCTGTGCTTACCTCACTGCATTCCAGACTACGTCTATGCTTCCTCATAAAGGATTATTTCGGGAGAGGGCAGAAATATAGCAATTCACTATAGCAATTCAATAAAGTATTGTAAAATCATAACGTACAGCAAGGATAGGAACTCAAGCCTTCTAGGTGAAGGAATTAAGAGACAGCTGAGGCAGGACTAACTGAAGGAACTAAATGAATAGGAGGCAGTAATTGAGCTTAGAACTGAGGGTTGAAGCAAAGGCATTTGAAGTGTTAATTTATTAAATAACCCTTTGTTTTTGTGGCATACAATGAAAAATGTTTGTGGTCAGGAATGTTAGGAGACAGGAAGCTGAAGTCTTCTAAACCATTTCTGTGCTTGGAATGAAACCAAACCTTTATCCAATCATAAACTTTCTGTGTTTATCTGCAAGGGAATGAGATGGAGAAAGAGGGTAGCAGTATTTGATTTCTATTTAAAGTACCTCTTTTCGCCCTGGATATTGGTCCTAATGGGTGTCTTCACTCAGCTGAGAGGAGACTACTGTCTCCCCTGCCTCTCTCCTGCCTTGATCCCTAGCACCCACCCTCTGAGTTGATGTGTGGGCCTTGGCTCAGTTTCCCCACTGTGGTGAAAATTCACAGGGAAGTAGGAAATAGTTAATGATCAAAGCTGAATTTGATCTATATCAAAAGGATTCCTTCCATCCTGGAGGCACTTGAAAATAGTTTAGATCTCAGAGACAGACTACCCAAGTGTCCACGTAGGCCAGCTTGAAAGGATACAGGCAGACCACAACATGCGACCTGCCTTTAATACAATTGCCTGGGAATGGTGTGTTTGAGAGCAAGCTACTACTGCCCTTCGGCTCATGTCAACTAGAAGTGCTACATCCAGTGTCAATGAAGAATTTCATGGGCAACACCACCAAAGATTGGGAGCAAAATATGAATTTCTAATGGGACTGGGAACTTCTGATATCTTTTCTGTTTTAAAGATTTATTTATTTATTTATTTTACAGAGACAGAGAGAGAGAGAGAGAGAGAGAGAGAGAGAGAGAGAGAGAGAGAGAGAGATATGGGGGAGGGCCCAGAGCAGTGTCCATAGCTGTACATCATCAGTTTTCAACATTCCACACAGGTGGGTGGGGCCTGCACAGGGTGGGAACTGGGCCAGTGGCCTTGCTCATGGGAGGCCTGCCCCCTCAAGCTAGGGGCTGAAGTGGGGTGCAAGAACTGAATTGGAGCCTCCCGCATGGTAGGCACGCTCCCTTGAGCCAGGGGCTGAACCGAGGGTGAGAATTGAACTGGAGGCCTCCTGCATGGGAAACACACCCCAGTTCAGCATATGGGTCTGCATGGGCCAGGGCCAGGATTTGATCCTTAGTCCCTGGGGCTGCAAAGTGAGTGCTTAACCAGCTGAGCCATCCTGCCTTCCCCATCTGATATCTTATTTGATGTGTGAAGAAACTGAGACCCAGGAAATGAAATGACTTGTCGTGGTGTGCTCCTGCTGAGGAATAAGACTCTGAGTCCTCATTGATAGCAGAGTGATCTTGAGCAAGGGACTTAACCTCTCTACACCTCAGTTTTTCCATTCTTAAAATCAGGTAAACGGTAGTTTGCACTTTCATGGTTATTTTTGAATGTCTAGTTTCTCGAGTCCCAGTCTAGGGCGGAACGTGGTATAGTTTTGCCTTCACCACAAGGTGCTACCTCTTTTTTCAAAGCTTGGAAGAAGAATGTTTATAATTTGGTGTAACCTGCTCACTCTTTACCCAGTGACATTCTAGGACAAGGTTGGGCAGATGTGATATAGGAATAAAAAGAGGAGCTGAAGAACTTAAATGTGCCAAGTGTCCACTATGTATCAGGCACTTTGCATATATCATCTAATTTAAGTCCTGCCAAAACAAAACAAAAATTTTGGAGATATGAATTATTGTTTTCACTCTCAGTTGGGGACACTGGGCTCTAATATTCTAGCTTGTGTGCTCTAATTAAGGTGGCCCAGCCAGCGCCAGACCAGATTCCAAACTGGGTTGCTCTCAGCTCCAAAATCAAAGGCTTTCCCACCTGCCATGAATCACATTCAGTGGTAAAACAGGGGTGCCTTTGGTAGAAGGAGAGAAGATAATACAGACAGCCTAGATATGATTCCTCTGGGAAATCAGGTTCTGCTCAAGTATCATAAGATTTCCTCTTGATTAGCTACCAAGAAAGGTACATTGAGAATCAGAGCTGATGACATACAAGGGACATTCAGATTCCGTGTTCAGGTCCTAGGGGAGATGCCCTGGAGATTGCAAGGACCATACACACATATGGGGGTGATTTACTGAACACCACTTATATGCCTAGTTGAGATGATTTATAAGCACGACTGTCATTTAATTCTCACACAAGCCAATGAGGTGGGCATTATAGTAAATTACAGCCTATATACATTAAGTGGATTGCAGTTTTTAGATATTTCATTCTAGTATTCTCAAACAAAAGTGAGGAAAGGGCCTGTGATGGGAATGTAACAGCACAGTGCTCAGGAGCCCCGCCTACTTCTCAAGTTTGATCTTTAGGTCCAGTTAGATTTGCCTATCAAGAAACTCCTTTTAAAAGTTATTGGTATTTTTGTTTGTGTGTTTGTTTTGTTCTATTTTGCTGGAGCACAGTACATTGGCCACAGTCCAGTGGGTATTTGAGAGACTGAGGAGATAGGGCAGGACTTGGTGACAATTACCACTACTGTGCAGTGAGTGAACTTTTGAATCAGTCATTTCTACCCTGAGTCCTGGCTTTGCTTCTATGTAGCTCTTTACAAGGAGTGATTTACTGAATGGTTCTAAGCCAATTTCCTTTATGGTAAACAGTAATCATAATAATATTTACTTACCCCATGGAATTTTTTTAAGATTAAATGAGAACATGCTTGTCAAGGAATAGCAAACTGGAGGCAGGATCCAGCTCATGGGTGGCCCACAAGGTATTTTAAAATGTTTTAATTAATTGTTGACTTTTAAAAATTATGTGGTATATCTTTTTCTTCCATTAGGTGTTAATTCTTGAGGGCACAAGAATTAATATCTAATGGAAGAAAAAGATATACCAAAGTATTTGTCATTCTTTTTTATTGGAAAATAGTATTCTATTATATGATTAGACCATAATTTGCTTACCCACTCTGCTGTTGATATGCTTTGAGTTACTTCCAGTTTTTGTCAATTATAAATAAAGTTGGCATAAACACTTATGTACAAAAAATGATCAGATATCACCAAAATAGCTGTATGTATGTATGTATGCATATATGTATGTATGTATTCTATTATCTATCTATCTATCTATCTATCTAATCTATCATCTATCTTTCTTCATCCTTTCCTTCTCCAAATATTGAATCCATGATGCAAAGATTTTCTTTAAAAATTCAAAAGTCCTGGTAGCACATAACCCTTGTTTCCATGATATAACAATCAAATTATGATAAAAAGAGTTTACTTACTACCTTAGAAAGAACATGTGTGTTCCAGTTTGCCTCAGTTCCCTGCACTCCCTATTGTCTTCTTTGTGCATCTGGTCCCTATAGACATTACAGAGTAGAGTCTGGCATATAGAAGCAGTGTTGTGCTTGACCTAGAGAAGGGTTATCCAACCTTTACGGCTTCCCTGGGCCACATTGGAAGAAAAACAAAAAATTGTCTTGGGCCACACATAAAATATATTAACATTGATGATAGCTGATGAGCTAAAAAAAAAAAATGTCAATGTTTTAAGAAAGTTTACAAACTTGTGTTGGCCAGCATTCAAAGCCATCCTGGGCCATGTGCAACCCACAGGCCATAGGTTGAACAAGGCTGCTATAGAGTAACATGTAGAAAGTAGCAGAGTCAGGATTTGAACACTGTCAGTGTGGCCCCAGAGCCAGCAGCATTAATCATGCAACTCTCTGTTGTTACTATTCGTGGGGGCAAGGAGGGTCCAGAGTCCAGCAGTTCCAGTATCACCTGGAGCTTGCTAGGTAGCTTCTTGGACCCTCTCTAGATCTACTGAGTGAGAATTTGCATTTTAGCAAGCTCTGTAGATGACCCATGTGCCCATTGAAGTTTGAGAAACACTGCTCTAGAGCTCTCGTTATTAACGGAATGTTTGGATCCTCAGGAAAGGCCAGTGCAGCAAATGGAAGATGGCCTGGAAATTGAGAGTAGAACTCAAGCATATTTGTTTTGTGACTTTGATCAAGCCTAGTATGGGGCTTATTACCTTTCTCTATAAAATGAGAGAACCAAGCACTATTTACACTTTGCAATTCACAAAATCATTCACAGGCAGTGTGGCCTCTGAACAAGTGACCCCAACACAGTGCAGAGGGACCGAGGCTACAAAGTCTGATGAGCCCTAGGCAGGGCACTTCTGTTCTCTGGGGCTGCTAAGTTCTGGATACAAGACGAATGAAGAATTACAGCACTTATGACCATCACACGCCTGGGTCATACATGATGCTAACACTCCAATCCCCAAACAGCATCCAAGATGCGTTAAATGGTCTTCAGTGTCCTCCCAGGTAAAAGAGCCCCCATGCATGTCTGAGCAACTCCCCAGCACAGAATGCATGCTCAGTGAATAAATGGACCTGCCATGTTTATAGCCCGGCAGTTGGGTGCTGCCCCAAGGGAAACGTATGTTGGACCGATATCTGGTTTGAAGCTGTAGACCTCACAGACCTTTATCTATTAACATTTACCGTGAGAGGAGAATCCTTTATAATTTTATTAAAAAAATAAAAACATAAGATAAAATAAAATAAGACCTCTAAGCTAGAACTGAGTTATAGATAGTGCTAATTTGGTTCAATTATTTTGCTCATTATGGGCAGAAACACAAGTGACATTACAGACCCAGGAATGAGAAATCAAGTCCCAGATTACTTGTGTGAAAACACAAGTGGGATTTAAGACTGTATCAAATAACTAGCTGTCACACCTGATTAATACCACTCAATCTAAAAGAAGTGGCAGTTCTATCTTCTAAAATGTCATTAAAGTATCAAAAATAAAGAGTTCACATAATTAAAGAAACATTATTTTGTTCATACAGCCTGAAAAAATGTGATTAGGCAGCAGTTCTGAAAGGGTGGTATTCAATCAGGTAGACGTTTGTACACCAGCTCTGAGCAGATACTGCTGGTTATGTAAAATGTTGCCTCGTTACGTGCTGTGTTAGGACAGTCACCAGGGACAGAGCGAGATAGAGCTGGGGGCACATGGTTCATTCGCTTTGAAGTCGCAAGAGCAGAGTTTTTTGTTTCAAAGCCAAAATCACCCTGTTTTATCAAATAAGCTATCTGGGTTACATTTCCTGTCAGCAAAGCGACAGAATCCACGTTGATGCTTGGGTTCCAAATAAGATTGATTTAGTTATTCTGTCACTAAACACAAGCTAAATTTCCATTCAACAAAAACGAGAATAATTGGTTTGGTTTTAGAAAGACAAGCAATCATTTCTCATTAGAGTGTGCTGGAATGAAGCATGCTGGTGGCTGCTAATGTATGCTCACAATGATAGCAGGGGACAAGCATGCAAACTCCACTTAGCAATCATTCTGTGAGAAAGTTTGCTGAAAGTGGGGCTCGGCCTTTAACTGGGGCTCTTAACCCACATATCTATGTTGGCTCAAGTCATTGGGTAAGAACAAATTTCTATTTGTCGTATCTTGTTCAAGGTAGACACTCCATAAATGGTTAAATTAATTTGCAAAAATATGCATCGAAGCTGGAATAAGGAAACACCGTTTTCTTGTAGTTTGTGGGCTGCATGATTTAGCTTTGGAAAGGGAGGATGACAAGAATACTGATGCTTCATCATTGAAGGTCTGATTGAAGTGTGCAGCCAGCCTTGTCCAGGTAATGTATTTTTGGAGAGAATGTACCAGAGATTTTTTTTTTAAAGTCCTTGACATTTCTGGCATTGGTCCATAAACCAGCTATTCTTGGCATGCGAAAGATTTTGTGAGGAATATTCACTAAAGCAGTGTGTCTACCCAATGCCAAAACAAATGGTTAAAAAGTGAAAATTCAGTCAAGCAACTGATATGACCATGGTTTCCCTGATTTCAAGAGTGATTTTAGGTGTCTGCAAATCCCAACTAGGATCAGTAATAGTAGCCCGGTATTGACTGGTGGCTTCCTGGACAGAATAAGAAATACTGAGCCCAGCGCTAGCCAGAAAGTGTAGGCCAATCCTTGACCCATGCCCAAAAGGAGCAGTAAGTCAAGTTAGGCAAATGTCCAGATCACTACACCAGTGGTCTCCAAAGAGGGGTGGAAAAGAAAATATTAGAACTTTTTATATTAAATTTGGCCTCATCCTTTTTGTTTTGATGTGTGTGTGTGTTCTCCCTTATACACCTTGTGCCAGCCAGGTTTATAACCTCATAACTGAGAACAGCAAAGTATAGATTCAGGAAATCTCAAATTCAACTCTTAGTTGTGCTGTTTATTAGCTGTAATTTGCCTAATGTGATGTTTTGAAGTCTTAATTTACAATATTTATTTCCAATAATCTTTTATAGTCATATAAATTAAGACGCTTGGGTTTCAAGTTACACAAAACCCAATTCTGACTGACAATAAGAGGAGTTGATGTGCTCCCGTAAATGACAAGTCCAGATCATAGGAGTGGCTTCAAGTCCAGATCATAGGAGTGGCTTCAAGCCCAGCTCTGTCTCAAGATTGTCTAGCGTCATCATGATGCCTATCTCTTCTCTCTTGGTTCTGCCTTCCTTTTTGTTGGAGTCATTTGAAGGCTCAGGTGGGGCAAGTTGTCTATAGCAGGGCTGGCAGTAGATTTTTGGAGAAGAGAATATATGTCCATCTTAGCAGCCCAGCAACATATTTCTGCGCTTCCCATTGGCTCATTTGGTCATATGCCCACCTCTGGAACAGTTACTGTGCCCTACGGGAATATGATATTATTTGGCTGTAATCTTGGTCATATGCCCCATCCCCTGGTGTGTGCTGTTAGTACCCCTCACTCCACCCAAATCATTTGGTTCTGGAGTAGGGGATACATGGTTCTGCAGAGAAAATCTGGAGTAACAGTGGAAAATTAAGGAAGAGTGAATGCTGGAAGGGGACAAAAATACAGCTTCACCACAGCCAGTTTGTGGAAAGATTAAATGAGGTCATATATGTAAAAACACACAGCATGTAGACCATCAGTAAATCATAAAGAGCAGATGATCAGATTAAGGAAATCTCAAGAAATGAGACTCAGAAGCAATGTAGGACAAGTTTGAGATTAAGTGCATGAAGAACCTTATTGGAAAAAGAAATTAGTTGAGTTCATCAGACATTTCTACAACATCTCTGATGTGCTAAGATGGGTACTAAAATTTAAAAGAGTTGATCTTTATATTGGATTTTCTTATAGTCTAGCAAGGAATACAGGTGTGTATGTTATTTCAACACAATATGCAAAGTGTTTGATAGATATGTGTTTAGGGTTCTGTGAGAGCATCAAGTAGGGGCTCCTCACACAGTCTCAGGAACAGGTGAAGAGGTGAGGGAAGCATCAAAGAAAGACTCCCCCAAGGACAGTTTCCCTACCAGAGTTTTGAACAACCAAGGAAAACTATCAAGGTGAAGAAATGAGATGGGGAAAGGGCTTTTTCTGAGCAACAGAATGGTATGAGTATTAGTGACAGTTATAATAGGAAATGTACCATGTGACTGCTGAGGGCAGAGGGGCGCTGTGGGCCATTTGCTATATTTGGTGTGTAAAGTTGGCTGAGAGTGGTAGGAGTTGAGGCTGAAGACATGCTCGCAGGAGCTTGATCACTAACGGTATCCTATGCCACGTAATGGAAATTGAGCATTATCCTCTGGTTATGGGAGGTCTTTCTCTGAATGGCTTAAAAGCAGGAAAGTGACATGGTCCAACTGGAGTGTTTCAAAGATTACTCTGTCTGGAGGTGTGAAATGGATAGGAGTGGTCCAGGTGGACTTCAGGGAGCCCAGGAAAGATGCTGTTACACCTGTCCAGAGAGAGTTGTGGGTTGGAGCACTGACAGCAGGCATGGAAGATGAATGGACAGAGGGAGCAAGAAGTGAGTTCTTACGGCAGCAAGACTCAGATTGGTCAGATGCCAGAAATTAGGGGGAGGAGTCAATTGTATGACAAATATTGGAGTGCAGATGTACTTGTTCTTTTATGACAAAAGGTAAAAGGAAAAACAAACAACTAAATTGGATAGGTCAATTAAAAATGAAATGGTTGAACACATGATGGTATTCCCATATGGTAGGCTACACTTACTCTGCAGAAGTAAGAAATAATATTTTTATAGAATATTTAATGTTTGAGAAAATGTTCATGATATATAAAGTGAAAAAGGCAGGCTGTAAAATAGAATAGCATTATAATCCCAAGGTATGTTAGAGTTACTTATTGAATTATGTGTATTATATAATTCCAGATGACTTAGAACTAGATTGAATAGACATACTGTTTTCAGTGGGACAGAAAATGGTTCTGTCCTGTTTCAAATGGTGCATCTGGTCAGCCCACTGACACCTTGAATTTAGCCCAGTGAGACTAGGCTGAACACACATATCATTTGAAACAGGACAGCACTGTTGTTTCCTCTCCCATTTAAAACAGGACAGGATAGCTCAGTAGGTTGAGTGCTTGCATTGCAACCGAGAGGTCCAGGGATTGAATCCCATCCCCAGCCCAGGCAAACCTATATGTACTGGAGCACAACTGGTAACCACCAGGATGGTGGTGAACATTCTCGCCTCCTATGTGGGAGGTGCCCAGTTAGTTTCTGACCCACATGGCCCCACATCCACCTTTAAGGAATGAATCCATGTCACAACTAATGATTTACAACTGTGGAGACCGCTCTGGGCTCTCCACCCTTCTATCTCTCACCTTCTCCCTCTCTCCTCTCAAACAATAAAAAATAAATAAATCTTTAAAGCAGGACATCTGGTCTGCTTACTTTTATAGCACATTGTGAATTGCTTTTATCTCAAAAATGAGGGAACATTTCTAGTTTCCATTTTAAAAACAATGAACTTGTAATATACTTTTTTACAATTGGAAGAGAATAAATGGTACATTATGAAAGAAAATCCAAACAGCCACTTCTCTTTTTTTTATTGTTAGATTTATTGGGGTGACATTGGTCGGCAATATAGTTTCCGGGTGTACAACTCTACATTATATCACCTATGCATCGCATCATGTGCTCATCACCCAGAATCAGCTCTCCTCCCACCACCATATATCCTGTGCCCACTCCCACCTCCCCCCCCAACTCTCCCTCCCCCCTCCCCGCTTACCCTCAGGTAACCTCCAAACTATTGAGTGTGTCCATAAGTTATTGTTTCTGTTACTTTCAGTTTTATATTCCACCTATAAGTGAGGTCATATGTTTCCTGATTCTTTCAGTCTGACTTATTTCACTTAATAAGATGGTTTCAAGGTCCATTCATATTGTGACAAATGACTGTATTTCAACTTTTCTTATTGCTGAGTAGTATTCCATTGTGTAAATGTACCACATCTTCTTTATTCAGTCATCTATCAAAGGACACTTTGGTTGTTTCCATTACTTGGCCACTGTGAACAGTGCTGCGATGAACTACTTTAAAAAAAAAAATTATTTTATTATTTTTTTTAACAAAGTCAAAGAGAGACAGAGACAGAGAGAGGGGGGAGGGCCCAGAGCAGTCTCCAATGTGTATCATTTGATGTACAAATGATAGTTGTACATTATCAGTGTTTTATATGGTTTTGTTCCACATAGGTGGGCAGGGGCCCTGCAGGGTAGGAGTTGGGCTGCCCCTCACGTGCATGAAAGGCACCACCCCACCCTCCAAGCCAGGGGCTGAACCAGGGTGCGTGAAAACCAAACTGGGTGCCTGCCGCCTGGGGAGCACACCCCAGTTCAGCACATGGGTCTCTACAGGCCGGGACTGGGACTCAATCCTTGGTCCCTGGGGCTGCAAAGTGGGCGCTCAACCCTCTGAGCCATCCCGGCTTCCCTGAAAACAGCCACTTCTGATAGATGTCAACTTTTTAGGAAAGAGGTTCCCAGAGATGATGAGGAAGTAGATTTGGGGCTTACATCCAGAGCGTGGAGAAGGAAGAGAAACTTTTGTTCTCCTTTGTATTATCACAAAACTATAAACATACAGAAACCTCTGAAATTGTCTACTAATATTTGGGATTGATGACACTTGCCCCATATAAGTAATTCTATTATCAAGGGACAAATGGAAACATAAGGCTGTCAGAACTGCAAGGCATTGAAATGATCATTTGAGTTAACGTCATGTGCTACTTGAATCCCTTCTACAACATCCCTGCCAAGTGGGTATTCAGTCTGAATTTGAACATCTTCTATGATGGGAAATGCACCTCCCTGGAAACAAGGTATAGCACAGGGCTTGGGACCATGGAATTTGAGGTAGGCTAGACCCATGGCTCAAAATCCAGTGACATTACTTACTAGCTCTGTGCCCTTCTGAAGTTGTATAACTTCTATAAGCCTTGGTTTCCCTGCCTGAGAAATGGGAAAATAATCTTTCCTGTGTTATAGAGTACATTTTATATGTGATATAAAATGGTTGTGATATTGCTTGGCACATGGCAAACACCCAATAAAAAGTAGTTACTAGTTTGTTGTTGTTGTTGTTGTTGAGGCTTAACCACTTACTAGATTGACTATTAGAAAAATTTCCTTTTGATATTTGAAGTTTGTCTTCTTGAAGTGTCATCCTTGTTCTGGAAGATCAAATAGGTATACTTAATGCCATCTTTGACTGATAGTGATGTTCTGGGACCAATGCTCAGAAAGATTGTAAGGCCTTCTCTAGTAGGAAAGAACGACAAGATGACTTAGTGGCATCCACATGTTGTAAGAATTGGGAATTGGGGGAGAGGTAGGAGTTTAGAGAGGAAAAACATTTGTGCAGCTCATTTGCTAGTTCTGCCTATTTCCCCCTTTGCAATCTGACAGAATGTTCCTGTTCTCTTATAGCTTCCTAATTCTTCACATCTCGTGAGCCCTGTACCCAATATTTATACTATGGTATTTTTTCTGTTCTGTTGCTGACTGGCTGTTCTCACATTAATAATGCTTCTCTTGAAGAGCAGGAACAAGTGCTGAATGGTTGTCAAAAAGCCCTTGCTTTTTAACCAATTTGCCAAATTCAACAATGAGTTATTGAAAGCAAAATATGAATAAGGAGAGGCAGGTCTCACTTTTTGATGGTAACAGAGTTACAATTAGAATAATTTGGGTAAGAAAATCGGAAGCTCCAAAACAGATTCAAGCACTAAAAACACAGAAACCTTAGGGTCTTTTGGTGTGGGGGCCAGCAACTGTACTTGCCTTAATAACCCCCAAGGATTTCATTATAAGCTATCAGAGTACAGTAATTGGTGTACATAAAGTTGCCTGACTCATCAGGCAAATAATACATTATAATCATTATACTCTATTAGAAAAAAGCAGGAAAATCTATAAGGCTGTTTACAAAGGTTATCAACAGTTAATTAAAATAAAGAAATATTGCTGAAAAGAAGACTCTGAAAATTTTATTATGTGAAACATCCCATTCTTTGATGATATTGGATAATTATAAATGCTTTTATCCCCAACCATATGTAGGTGGCATGTAGCATTTAAGAGCAGAAACTATTCAGTGTCACAGAGATTATAAATTAAATAGAAAAGAAATGAATAATGGGGGAAATGAAGAGTTCATTAGGAGAGATGGTAGATATCCATTTACTTTTGTTTCTATCAGCATTTACTAAGCACTTTTCATATACCAGACACTACTGAGCCTTGGGAGTGATGACTAAAGGAATGAGATGTAGTTACTCACTTAGGGAGTTCACAGTCTCGCTGAAGAGACCAACATGTTAAAAATAACTACAGCACAAATGAAGAAAAATAATTCTGCCCAGCAATGGATAAAGGGTGTGGCAGGGAAAGCTAAGAGGAGACATAATATTTGAGTAGGGTAGTGAAGGGTAAGTAGGGATTTGCTATTGTCCAGATAAGCAAAAAAAAGTTATTCCAAGAAGTGCCAACTTTTTCTGTTTAGACTTTCCCTCAGCCATATTACTGTTTAAAAGGAACGGAGAGTTCAAAAGAGTGTTCTTGGAGAAAAATGGGATATTGAGGATATTTTGTAGGAAAAAGGGAAATATTGGAAGTGAGTCTGAACTAGAAGGGTGGAGAAAACCTAAAGACATTTAAATAAAAGGGAAGGTGAGAGGGAGTTGAATTTATAACGTGGAGTAAAATATGTGCTGAAACTAAGTCAAGAGAACCACATTTTCATGGGTTTCTAGCCCTAACCACTATGATATGATCTTATGATACATTGCAAATCATGCCACTTAACTACTTCCTCATGTGTTTAATAAGTGGCTGACAAAGCTTGTAATTGTGTTTCTTCCTAGATTCAAAATGTCTATCCCAGTGTTTAGCAAGACTAGGGAGTGTGCACAGGGACAGCATTTGGAACATTGTAGGTGCTCCATAAATTCAAAGAAATGAAATCATGGCTGTTTCTTTAAGAGCTATGGGCAGCTTGTGGAGTCTTGGGAAAGGAATTGGAATGGTATCACAGACGTGTCTGATTTTGCAAGTGGCTGGTATTGAGTAGATGGCCTGGGGGTTGGAACTCAAAAAAGGTAACTTTCAATGAGATGGTGACACTAGTGGTAAGAAAAAAGGGAAGATATCTGAGAACTGAGCAGAGAATGGCAAGAAGGAAGAGACTGAATATTGGCAGGAGTACCACCGTTCAGGAGTACTGTTGTGGGACCCAAGGAAATGGCATAGTGTTTAGGTATCTGTATTAAGATAGTGATCCTGGTTCGTGTCCTTGGGGGTATTGGGTTCGATTAACCACATATTGATGAACAAGAGGTCTGTAACGTTCAAGGAGGATCATGAGCCACATATTTACCTTGTCCTGAAAAAGATTTATGAGACTTAGAGGGCAAGCCAGGACAGTCTATCATGCACTAATGAAGAGAATTAAACTCAATGCCAGCCACCAGCCCTTCTAATTCTTTTGATTACATTTTATATTCTTAACAATTTCTGTAACACCTTAATAAAAATCTCATTTGACTAGTCCAAAGGGATCAGGGACATTGTGTCATGGGGAGCGTCCCAGGAAAACAATAAGGATTTCAAGATTTATAGTTTAGTGACAGCAATCAGCATCCCACCCTCTGAAGACTCCACCATTGTCAGAGGCAATGGTTTTGTTGGGAACGGGTTCCCAGATACCTGAACAGAAAGAAGCAATGACACAGAAAGGTACCTCAGTGCAAGGAAAGAGCTGCCTGGAGGAACATCTCATCTTATTCTGATCACAGAGGCTTTGAGAGCGTGGAAGTTAAGTAATGGTGCAAATACCAATACTAAAGTGAGTAGCAATTACTCTTGAGCACAATGCTCTTACATAAGTACCTGTAATCGTTTTATGAAGAAGGAATTTGATCAATTCATGTCAAACTCTTTGATAAATGATATTATCCCAGCTGGTGCTAACATTGTGGGTTGTTTTGTTTCTGTTTTGTTTTCTTGAGTGTGTGTGTGTGGGGTGGGGGGGGGTTGCTATACTGAAAACCATAGAAGAGTTAGAACTACTCACATAGTCACCAATTTTTATTAACAATAACATAAAATTAAGCATTAAAAATTAAAAATGATGGGGACGCCGGGATGGCTCAGTGGGTTAAGCATTCACTTTGCAGCGCAGGGGACCGAGGATCGAATCCCAGCCCTGGCCTGTGCGGAACCATGTGCTGAACTGGGAAGTGCCCCCAGTCCGGTTCTCACCGGGGTGAGACCAATTCCTGCCCTGTGCAGCCCCGCGTCCACCTGTGGAATGAAACTATGTGGAAAAACTGATGATGTGCAACTATGGAGAGTGTTCTGGGCCCTTCCCCTTCTCTCTGTCTCTGTCTCTCTCTCTCTCTCTCTCTCTCTCTCTCTCTCTCTCTCTCTGTCAAAAACAATAAAAATAAATTTAAAAAAAATTAAAAATGATGCTTCTATCCCATTCTACCTCTCAAAGGTAACCACTCAACATTTACTATGAATCTTTTCTTAACTGATTTTTAAGTCTTTCTGTCTCTATTTATATATCATATGTACATATGTATATACATACACACATACAAATATGCATGGGCTTGTTCTACATATATTTATCTGAAACTGAATATATTGTTGGCATGTTATGTATTGGTAGATATAAATTTAAAAAATAGTTGCATAACATTCTATAGTGTATCATAATTTTAACCAGTGTCCTAATAGTAGACATTTAAATGTTTTTTTTCCTAATTTTGTTATAAACAACACTGCAACAAAATCTATTAATATGATATGCCTGCTTTTATTTCTGTAGGCTGGATTCCTAGAAATGGGATTACAATGTCAAAGCTGTACACATTAAAATTTTACTTTCCAAAAATAGTTGGGTCAATTAACATTCCCAACATTGGTGCATAAGAGTGCCTATTTCTGCTACCTCTGGCACCACTTAAAGTATAACTCTAAGATTTTTACATTTTTGCCAAATTGAAGGCTGAGAACTAGTATCTCATTAAATGATTTAGCTCATAATTCCCTGACAGCTAGAAGGTTGAACATTTTTCTGTGTTTATTGTGCATTTATATTTTCTTTCCTTTACTTGCCAATTCAGATATTTTGCCTATATTTCTACTGAGTTACTTGTTTTTTTTAATTAGTTTTTAGGAACTCCTTATATATTTCATATTGACCTTTATTTACTTCTTTCAAAGACAAGTGGCATTCAAACAGATGTTTAAAGAGCAAAACCTCTTATTTAATAGGACTTTCATGCCAAAGTTCAATAAATGTAATAGATAAAAGTTGGGCTGCAGAATGTAGCCTTTAAATACTGTTGCTCACTAGAAATAAACCAGGGCTCTTTGGAAAAATGGCCCATTCCACATCTGGGTCAGGAGAGGTATAAGAAGCACCTAGAACATCTTGACATACTAGAGAAAAAGTTGTCAAAGACTACGGGGGCCACATAAAAAGGACTCAGAGCCGATCTGAGTCAGCTCCTCCTGCACAGAGATGCAAAAATGTGAGCGTCGAGGACACTCACTGCAATGAATCAAAGCACGTCAAATTGTTTGAATCTGTGAGTTTATAACTGATGCTAGGGAACCAACTAATCTTGAAAATGGATAAAAAGAAATCAATTCACCTTTCCTATACCTCAGGGTGTCCACAAAGCTGATGAGTTTTCATCACAGAAATAAATATTCAGCAAATAATTAAAGTTATTAAATGTAGAATATCACCAATTGAATAAGGGATCTAAAGCAATGGTTCTGATGAATTCTTTGAGTAATTTGTGAATACTTTCATGAGCCCTTGATGAAATAAAGGTCTAGGCAATGACCATACATGCCTGCTAACAACACAGAGAGCTCAATGTCAACCCAATATTAAAAGCCTCCTGATAGACCTTTGAAACACTCTTGCCAAAAAAAAAAAAAAAAAAAAAAAAAAAAAAAAAAAATCAAAACAAACTCTGAGCAAATCTCTGACTATAATTACCACATTACAGTAAATAAACATACAACAGAAGAGGAATATGGTAAATGACACCATGGGATGCAACCAGCAAAACCCAGAAGGTACATAATAAAGAACATGGCTACTCTAGCAAATTTCAAGATGAGAGAGAGAGAGAGCAAGAAGAGAAAGGGGAAATGTTTTAGAGTGAGAGAGACTTAAGAGACATATTGATTAATTCCAATGTGTGGACCTTATTTTGATTGAATGTATATACTTAAGATATATGAGACAGGGGAATGTTAACAATGACTATAAATTTAATGATATTACAAAATTAATGTTAATTTTTAGGTAGAATAATGATACATGTATGTCATTATTTTTTATTAAAAATTGTCTGTGTCCTAGAGAAACATGCTGACAATATTTATGGATAAAATAATCTCTGGAATTTGCTTCAAAAAAAAACCTGGGCGATGAGGGTGAAAGTGAGTATAAGAATGGCCATGAGTTGATAGATGTTGAAACACAGCGAGAGGCATGTGAGGTTATTATACTACTTTCTCTACTTTTACATATACTTTGTAATTTCTACAATGAAAGCATGTCTGTCTTGTTAAAATGGAGTTAAGGGTGTCCAAGGCTCCACTGGCTCAATCCCCACTGTCTCAGGGTCTCAGTGTCCTCAGTATTTTGTAGACTGAAAGAATGCTCAACATGATTGGTCTTGGGCTAGTTTCATCAGAATCATTGGGGGAATGTGTTACACCACAGAAGCCTAGACACAAGCCCGTGACAGTTTGTGCACCATGGACTTCTTCACAGTCTAGACTCTAGAGACTATTGGTACAAACACATGAGTGCATGGCTTATTTACAAAACTAAAATGTCACATGTCTGTTTTACATTGCAAGCTAAGGATTCGATAGCTGTGGCCCTTGACATGTGGCCAGGCTGATCCAGCCCATGAGGCCCTTGGAGGTCTGCAAACCAGAGGGTATTCATGTCCACATTAGCTGTGCAGCAGAACCCCTGGGGGGTGGGGTGGGGAGGATGCATTAAAAACATAGCTTCTCCAGCCTCTCCTCCAGAGATCCCGCTTCCTATTTGTAGCCACAGGGCCCAGGCAAGCTGTTGGAAAGCAAAACTTCACAGGTGATTTTGAGGGCTAGAAGTACAGTTACCGAAATTGTTATCTTAGCCCTGTCCTGGCCATGGCCCCCAGGGAAGTGGTGTCATAACATCCCTGCAGGGCCTCCCAGTTGGCAGAAGGCTGAATCGCCTTCTCCCATACAGTACCTGAAGAAGTTTACCGCGGACACACTGATGGAGTAGCAGGCCCATCTTGACCCACCTTGCAGCTCAGCTCAGCTGCGAATATTTGTTTTCTGAAGTTGAAACACTGCTTTTACGGGGTCCTCACTCCATAGTCTTGGTAGGCCGCCCTCCTGCCTTAGAGCCCAATCATCCAGCTTCTTCATTTTTAACTGGCATTTTTTTTTTATTGTTTTTGACAGAGAGTGAAAGAGAGATACAGAGACAGAGAAAGAACTGAACTGGGGTTACTCCCCACTTCAGCATATGGGTCCGCATGGGCCGGGGCCAGGATTCGATCCTCAGTCCCCGGTGCTGCAAAGTGAGCGCTTAACCCACTGAGCCATCCCGGCTTCCCCTTAGCTGGCATTTTTAACTAGCTTCTGGAGGTGGGGCTTCCAGCTGCTGCAGTTCCTCTCTGGGCTACAGTGCTTCCAATTGGTATCCCCCGGCCAGTTACCTCATAGATAACACTCCTTCATGGCTTTTAGCCTGGCTGATTCTTCCCCCAGCCTTGACTGAGTTTTGCTTTCCTATTATATAACCTTATTGATTAATCAAAACTATTTCTCACAGCTGCTGGTTAATAGAGTTTTCCTGAATACAATTATTTATTGCTTTATTGATGTGCTACTTATTACTCTGTTAAGTACCATGGGGTGTTTAATTATGTGAAAGGGAAGTGCAAAGGCAGCTGCTGAAAGCTGGAGTTAAAGAGGCCCAGTACCTGAGTTCCTGACAATGTGTCATGAAACAGCTTTCAAACACATGCACACACAAAGGACAAACCCCGTTCCAAAGTTTAACGAGCTTGGAAACAGAACCGGCTTGGGGAGCTGCCCTGCCACTTTCTGGCCTGATATGAGCCACAGCACAAGCAATGAAATCTCAGTCTTAAATGAAAAGGAGACTTTTTATTTTCAGACTTTTATGTATTTTTTGTTTATTGATAGTGATTGAAGTGGAGTCCATGTAAAGCCTACAGCTAGAGGAGTAGCTGATAGGAGTGAAAAATGACTTCTGTTAGAATGGGGCAGGTATGTGTTGCAGATCCAACAAGGCCCACGTAGTCTGTGGAATTGGACTCCTTTCTCTAGGGTAGTCAACTCTTCTCACTTCAAAAGGCAGCCATATTGCCCCCGGGGACTCTTTGGAAAGACACAAGCCTTGGACTGTTGGCGTACTCACTGCATTTTGTGTCTTGTTCTGTCTAAACTAGGGTGACCAGACGTCCTGCTTTTGGTGGGACAGTCCCAATTTTTAACAATTTGTCCCGCGTCCCGTGGTGTTTTTAAAAAGTCTCAATTTTTGGAAAGAATGCACGACAAGTTAGGGAACGGCGGGAGATAGACCAAATTTTTAATCAAGAACCCCCTCCCCCCCGGTCAATGGTGTCCCGCTTTACCAATGTTAAAATCTGGTCACCTTAGTCTAAACCAATGGGGATGAATTCCCTGGCATGGTGTCAACACTTTTAGAACCTCAGAAGCTTTGGTGAAGCTTTATCTGTGCCTATATTTGAGTAGCCACCCCACTGCTAAGTCTAAGCTCTGACCTGACAAAGAGGAAGAAAGTTCCGTTATTTTAATTCCTTAGGTTGGAGCTTTTCAAGTCATACTCTGAGTAATCATAGGATTTCTTATTTCAAAGATGGGCAGCCTCACTTACCATGGGCAACAAGATCTTTGAGCAGAAGGCCTGGGGTAGGGACCTAGTGAGCAGCCTCCCCTGGAACCCAGCACCCTTCCCCACCCAAACAAGCCCATGTCCTCCTTGTCAGTAGATCCCTTCTGCCTTGGGAATCTCTCCTGTCTTGGGAAGAAATCTCTCCACAGTTTTGATTTAGGGACAGGAAAATACTTTTTTTTATCTCCCTTCTAGTCACCTGTAAAATCAGGAACATGCCCTAATTAATATCTCAGGAAATAATCCTGTCATAGAAACACCATATGAATGCCAACATAAATAATCTGTATGTTGAGCTGTATTGTGGCTTAAAGAACTCTCAGTTTGGAATAAGAAAGAATTGAAATCCTGCTTCTGCTAGTTTTCAACTGTATGACCTGGGACAGTCACTTAATTTTTCTGAACCTTGTTTCCTTATTGATAAAATGGACAAAACAATAGCTACATTACTAGCTAGTTGTGGGTATTAGTTGAGAGAATAGGTTTAAAAAGCCCAGTCCTGTCCATAATACATGGTCAATGAGCAACTATTAATTTTTTCTTTTCCTGATAATACACGTAATATTTGTTCTTTTAGATAAAAAAAGACTGATCATGTTTTGACATTCAATGTATTCCTTTTTTGATTTTTTTCATGCTGAATATTATAGAGATTATATATTCATAAAATTAACTAAAAAGGCAGGATTAGAAACTTGCATATAAAATACATTTTTTGAAAGTATATTTTACAAACATATTTACTAAATGTTTTTAAAATACTTATGAAATTGGAATCACATATTGTTTGTACAGCCTACTTTTTTATACAATTATGTCATGGACAGTTTGGTGTGGAGCAACTTTGTTTTGTTTTAAAACTTAAACTATGTTCTCAAGAATTCCTAGGCACTAAGTTTGCTCAAGTGCATTAAAAAAGTTGTTTACAACACTTAAAGGCCTCTATTTGTCCCATGTAATAGGGAATGTTTAAATGAAAATGGATATTTTTCTATCACTACGATTCAAGACTCTAAAGAGAGCATAGCACCAGGGATTCAGTACTAGAATCAGGCAGTCAGGATTTGAGTCTCAGTTCTTCCACTTATTAGGTTTAACTTGATCTGGAAAAGTTCTTCAACCTCTGAGCTTCAGTTTCACGTTTATAAAAAGAGAAACCAATAGTACCTAACCCAGAAGGATATCAGAGGAATATAGGAATACAGGGTAAGTCATTTAGCCCAGTGCCTGACACAAAGTCTCAGTAAATGAATAGTAAGTTAACAATTATTATTTGATTCTGAGATCCCCTTAAATTAAGGTGAGATCAATGAAGGCAACTAAAAATCACAAATAGGACAATTAAATTTTTTCTTGTTGATTCGGCTGAAATCTTGTGGCAGGCTTAGCAATAACTTAGAATAAGAGCATTGTTGACCAGATGTACCATTTTTAAACAGGACAGAAAACAATGGTATTGTTTCATTTTAGGTACTATGTATGGTCAGCCTAGTCTCACTGCCCCGGCCCATGCTGACCCATATGCTGGACTGGGGTGTGCTTCCCAATGGGAAGGCCCCCCCGTTCAGTTCTCACCCCCTGGTTTGGTCCCTGGTTCAAGGGGGTGTGCCTCCCATGTGGGAGGTCCCCAGCCCAGTTCCCACCCTGCGTGGCCCCACCCACCTGTGTGAAATGAAACCATGTCAAAAACTGAAGTTCAACTAAAGAGAATGCTTTGGGCCCTTCCCATTTTCTCTGTCTCTGTCTATCAAAATTAATAAAATAAATCTTAAAAAAAAAAAAAAATTCAAGGTGTCAGTAGGCTGACTATATGTACCATTTGAAATGGGACAGTATCGTTGTTTTCTGTCCTGTTTAAAATGGTACATCTGG
>PVKE010021129.1:0-20495 GCA_004027555.1 Craseonycteris thonglongyai
TCCTCTGTGGTTCCCTCTCCTCTGTGGTTCCCTCTCCTCTGGTTCCCTCTCCTCTGTGGTTCCCTAGACCCTGAGTGGGGCACCATGGTGGGGGAATCTATCTTTGAAAGCTCTCTGCGCACCCACCCTCTGGGAGTTGGGAGCAGCAGCTCTCTAGGACGGCCTGTTCTAGAACTCTGAGTTGCACCCACCTCATGAAGGAAACAAAAAGCCCAAGGAGGAGGGTTTTCTGTTTCCTGAACGAGGAGCCATGGCACCAGGAGCCCCTGTGGGAAGCCTGCGGCTGCCGTGAATGAGCTTGCAGGGAGGCCACTAGGAGTCCCTCTGCATTCCTCCAGGAGCCTCGCCCAGGGCGTGGGCTTGTCCCTGGTGCTTGGCCTGTGGGACCTCCCTGAGCTTTGCTTTTCCATTCCTGTGAGGGGAGAGGCCCCAGTGAAAATGGCCAATCAGGTGTAGGAGCAGACAGAGAGCTCATGGGTGGGGAAGTAGTAGCTTAAGGGGTGATCTTGGGCAAGTTACACAACAAGCAACAAAAATCTCCCAGGCTCAGGTCCCTGTGCACAAATGCCCTGAGGTGAGTGAGCTGTGAGTCAGGTCCCTCTGTTTGGTGGACTGGAGGAGGAAATGCATGCTACCCAGGGGCTCAGTAGCTGTACTGGATTCTAGCAGGACAGGAGGCCCTGGGTCCAGAAAGGTAATGTCTGGAGAGGCCAAGGGGAACTGGTGAGGATGGGTAAGCCAGGGAAGGAGGGAGGAAAACCTTGTGCCTCTGGCAGTCTGTTTCATTTTCAACAGCTGCTTACCGAGCCCCTTCTTTGCCTGACACACTGATGCCAGGACTTGGCCTTTGTCCTCCAAGAGTCTAGCTGGGGCAACAGCTCCCCTGAACCTTAGGTCAGGGTGCCAAGGAAGCACCAAGGCAGGAGAGCAGAATCCCCGCTGCAGGGAGTCACGGAACTTCACGGAGGTGGTGTCTTTGAAAGATGAGTCCTGGGCACAATGATGGATCTGAGAGACCATCACGTTTGGGGGCTCCTAAGCCCCACTGGATATGCATAGAAAAAAAAGCAAGATAGAGGGCATTCCCCCCACCCCCACCCCACCCCCAGACCCCATGGAAGGCTGTGTTCACATCCCTTTCTGCCACTGAGTAGCCAGTATATGGCCATTTTGCTCCTCAGTTTCCATATCTATAAAATGGGTATAATATTTTGAAACCCATGTGGCTATTTATTGGGAAGGTTAACTGTGAAAGAAAGTTGTCAAGTGGCATATTCGTTTTCTTTTTCCTTTTCTCTTAACAGACAGGGGTGGGCCCATTGAGTCTGGGCAGTGAGTTTTATCCAGGGAGAAGTTAGGAGTCCATCAGGTTCTTGAAATTGCTTGGAATAATAACCCCTCCAGCTCCACCTACCTACAACCCAGAGACTTTTCAACCCATTTTCCCTACGTCATCTCAGAGTAACTCTGTAGGGGCAACTAGGGCAGGTGGCTTTATTTCTATTTTTCAGAAAAAAACAAAAAACTGATTTTTAGAAGAGTAAGTAGTGTGCATAACACCCCAAAGCTTGCTGGTGACCAAGCGTGGAACTGACCCCTGGGGCTGCGTATTCTTAACCCAGGCCTCCTGCAAGATCAGTGTTGGCCAGAGAGGGGGTCATCTAACTGTGTGGTGGACGCAGAAGTGCGTGGCCTGAATCCCATCATGAGAAAGTTATTTCCTTTCAGTCCTCTTTCACCCCATGCTGGGTCCAGGGGAAAGCCTCCATTTGGGGCTCCTGTGTTGTTAACATTTGCCAATGTCTGTTTGTTGATTTGACCCAGCCTTAGTGTCTGGCTAGAATTTGCCTTACTCTCATGCTAGAAGCCCATAGCATTGTTGTCACAGTGTGTGCGTTTTTTCAGGTATATTCTGTTTATACCAAGAGATGCGAGTTTTCCACTTAGTGTCGCATAGGAAAAGGTCTTTTTGAAATACCAAAGTATTGAAGTTTCTGCTGTTGTTGTTTTATTTTTTTATGAGAACACTAGTCCAAGTGCTACTTGGGTAACTTCACCAGATGCCCGAGGGTTGGGAAACACAGGACCCCAAGCAGGACACTCAGGACCCTCCTCCTCCCAGTCTAGGGTGACACCAGTAGCTCCCAAATTGCAGCTGGGAAAGGAGCCTGGAAAAGCATCAGCGTTCACGGTGGCTGCTCCCCACACGCCTGGAAGAATCCACGTTGTCAGAGAGCTGCTGACGTCAGGCGGTGCAAGATTTTGCAAGGCCTCTACTTAAAATTCCCCAGAAATTAAATAAGGACAGTTTGGGGGGAGGAATGCCCTAGACAAATTGTGGGGTGGGTTTGTTATGTTTATGGAGATGGTCTTAAACGCTGAAATTGCCCCTGTTTTATTTTTGCCCCAATTGAAGAGGCGCTGAACTCAGCTGGAAGGGAGGGGGTGGTTGTCGGCCTTAGGCTTTCTGTGGAAACCAATTGGATTCTGGGGCCAAGAAGTCTCCATTTTTAGCAAAGAGAGAAACGGGGAAAACATATAGCGAGCCCATCCATGTGTACTTCTTAAGCACCGGAGTAAGCTGGTTAAAAGACGGGTCACAGCTACAGAGACTTCCCTCAGCTCTTTGGTCCAGCTTGGAAATACAAGGCAGCAGACCCACTGCGAGGTGCTTTCCATTCTTTTCTCTTTGGCCTCCTACCACAACCTGGTTAGTACATGTTATTTAATATTCTCAGCTCACTAATAAGGACGCTTCCGCCTCTTCTTTAGCTACTTTGAGTGACCAAGTATCATTCTAGTCCACGACCGGCTTCCTACCAACGTAGTCCATGCAACACCATGGTGCACGAGGCAATTTCAGGTGGTGTGGAGAGGCAGTCTTACATATGTCTACGACACACATTGGGAAGGGTTGGTCCCCTCTCAGTTCTCTTCCCAGCCTTCTGATTTGTCACAGCTTGATGGTCAGCTGCTTCTGACCCCTCTCTAATAATCTCCCTTTGTAACAAAGAGGGAGCCGAGCCGCCCACAGACGCAGCCTCAGCTGCTGGTGCAGCCTAGACGACATGGCTTTGCTCTGTAATTTCATAGTTGAGGCCGGTGGTCCTAGCTGTTTATTCAGGGTGGCAATCTGAAGTTTCCTAAACAAATTATTTTCTTGAAGTTAAAAAAAAAGAAGCACGGATTGCTTTAAATACATATTTACTGTGTGAACCACAGTATACATAGTTCAAGGGTATGGCAAATGTCATGTGTGGTGTGGAAATAGCTGAGGTCTGAGAAATGCTGATCCAAAGTCACTCTCCTGGCGGAGCTCTTGGGTAATACCTTGTGCCAGAAAACTCTGTCCGCCTGGGTGCCACCACCTGCCCCTGCCATGTGGGCTCAGAGAGGGTGCGGGACAGGCAACCTGGAGGTAGGCACCTGAGACCATCCGTCAGCCCCCTCCTCTCAGAGGGGAGGGCAAGAGGAGTGGAAGCCAGACCCATGGCTTCACCGAGAGTTAGTCTGCTTCGTAGACACTGATGGATGGAGGAGAAGCAGATGGAGGAACTGGTTTCCTGGCATATCAGTGAGATGGAAGTTTGGGAAAACCTAGTAAGAGCAGGCAGTGTTAATCTCTTTCTGCAAAGGTACAAACAGCTAGTCGTTCTGTTAAGGGGAACTAAGTGGGTGTCGTACGGAGGAGCCAGACCCGGGCACCAATCCTGACGCTGCCTCTTAGCCAGACGCTGTGGGTCCGTCACCCAGGTGCTTCCTATGATTTCATAGCCTTGGGGGGCAACTGACTGAACTGACAGTCCCCCAAACTCTAGGACCTTTCTCATCCTTGCTGCCAAGTAGGGTGACTCAGGCAACCTGATTACCCAGGACACGCCCAGTTGGTGCCTGGTCTTTTGGCACCCCTCCCCCCAGCTACTCCAGAAAGTTTGGACAGTAAATCATAAGGTCACTGTGCTAAGCTGTGTCCTCTCACCTCTCCATCTACTACTTGTTGTCTCAGATTTGACCTGTCATTACCCTCTGTTCAGACCTCTTTTGGCTCCTGGTCCTGGCACAGCTTTTGCTGAATAAGATTGTGCCACCAGCGTAGCTCCTCTGTCCTCATCCCTGGACTGATTAAAACGTCCAACAGGACAGGTTCCCAGCAGAACCGCCCCTCTGGGTTGTCACCAGTGAGTCATCACACCCTCGTTGGGTATGGTCAGCATCAGCTATGAATCTGTCAGGGCAGCCCGGCGGCCCCAGGGGGATTATGAGAGCCCCAAGGCCTGGATGGCTCAGCGATGACACATCCCAGACCCGCCAGCACTTTGCTCCTTATCGGCAGGCAGTGTGGCCTGGCCCCTTCCTTCCTGTAGTGCCTTTCTGTCCAGCAGCACCGCCGTGGTCACTCACCGCCTTCCAGGCTCTCCCGCGGGGAACTCCTGTGTCACTTGATCAGAACCAGCATTGAGGTTGCTGGTCTCTACTGTGGAATTCACCTTCTTCTTTGAAAGTCGGGAGCGGTGCCTGTTCTGTGTCCTCTGACCTCGCTTCGTCTCTGTGTCTCCCCGGATTGCTCATAGTGGCCTGGCAGGCTCTGCCAAGTGCTCTCCAGATCTTTGCTCACGGCCAGCTTCGGAGAGCTTGTGGAGGGCGGCTCATCACTGCTGCCTCCGTCGGCACCTTGCGTCTGTGTGCCTGCCACCCTCCAGGTCGGCGCTGGCCAGTCTGACCAGCCTCCTTCCTAAGGAAGCGCTGAGCCCCGGAGAGGAGTCCAGCAGAACCCCTGTCCCTTGAGTCGGCCTCATGCACAGCCCTCTCAGTGTCTTTCAACTTCACCTCTTTCTTACTCTTTGTCTTGCCTGCAACATTAGGGGAAACATTTCTGAACTTTTCTTTAAGGGTCCACTTGTGAGACTTTATCCTTCCTGTCTGATTCTCAGAGGTTCACACCTCCCTTGTCTCTATTCTTCCATAAATCACACACACACACACATGCAACTTTCAGTGTCTCACCCTGTGTAGCCACAACTTACCCACCACTTGTGTCTTTGACAGTCATGTTAGGAAATACCGTTTTGCATCTTCTCTACCTCCTAAGCCTTCTTCTGCTAAGGAACATCTGGCCTCTGTGCTCTGCTTTCTAATGGGGTAGGTGGAGGACAGTGACATTGAGAGTACCCCCCTTGCCTTCATCTGGAAGAATTCTCACCATGGAGCAACATAAGCATTACTGCTTTGGCCATACGTTCCCCCACCACTCTGCCTATCCTATTCCTGCCATTAGATCACTATCTCCCCTCCCCTCCAGATTTGATCTGAGGTTCCATTTGGGTCTCCTCTTCCCTAAGAATTCTTCCCCGACTACTCAGTGTCGACTCTGACGTCTGCAATTCCTTCAGCAAATGTTGCATCAACAACCTCTGTGTCAGTGGCATGGGGCTGTCTGGGTCACCCTGCTCTACAGTCCCTGGAGGGGCCTCATGTCGTCCTGTATTCTCCACTTCATCCTGCTCCCAACCCCAACCCCTACCCATGCCAGGCACAAAACCAAACCCACAGTTTTCAAAGACCTTCCAAAGTTAAGGCCAAATGACAGGGACACCAAGAGACTTGAGGGGTACTGAGGTCTTGGCTCCTTTAAAATTCTTTTTTTTTTTTTTTAAGATTTATCTTATTGTTTTTGATAGAGACAGAGACAGAAGAGGGAGGGCCCAGAACAGTCTCCATCGTTGTACATCATCAGTTTTCAGCATAGTTTCATTCCGTGCAGGGCAGGAACTGGGCAGGGGCCTCCCACATGGGAAGCTCACCCCAGTGAGAACCAAACTGGGGCCACACCCCAGTTCAGCATATGGGTCCACAAGGGCCGGGGCTCGGATTCGATCCTCGGACCCTGGGGCTGCAAAGTGAGCGCTTAACCCGCTGAGCCATCCTGGCTTCCCCTCCTTTAAAATCCTTGTGGTTTGCACTTAAACTTTAATGATTGCTCTGCACCTTGCTAGGAACCAGACACTATTCTGAATACTTTTCATAGATTAACTCATCTACTCTGTATAATAGTGTGAGATGTACAGGTAGGTCTGTTTTACTCGTACAGGTGAGGAAATTGAGGCAGTTGCCCAAATTCATGCAACTAGTAAGTAGCAGACCTGGGATTCAAACCCAGGCACCCTGGCTCTGGAGCCCTTGCCTAAAACCAGGTTCTCCTCTGCCTGTCCCTTTGTCATGGGCCCCCTCTCTGCCTGCAAATGCTCATCGGCCAGGTGTTCTCCTGGGTGCCTCACCCGCAGCTTCAACCTGTCCAGACCCAGCACTGGGCTGTCGGGAGGTGGGCAGGCTGGAGCAGGGTTGTGGGGGGGGGGGGGTGGCAGCAGCCCCGTTCTCGCTGCCGTCTTGCCATGGACTCCACAGAGCCTTCCAAGCTGTGACGTAGCAGCCTGTGCTCATGGTCTTGGAATCCAGGCCTCGGGCGCCCAGGGAAGGCTCTGAGGCCCTGGTGCCCTGAGCGCCCCGTCTGGGGGAAGGGGAGGCCGTGGGCAGCAGAGCGGGTGGTAGGTGCCAGAGGTGGGACCAGAAGAGTGGGGAAGGCAGGGGCTAAGGGGGTACATCAGGAGAGACTAGGGGAGCCTCTCACCGGCTCTTATTTGCTTTGGACCGTGGAGGCGGCACGCTGTGAGATGGAGTGTGTCTTGGCAAGGGTTCAGTGACAGCCCTCTGACCAGGGGGGCCTGGCTCTTGGTGGGCCGCCTTTCGTTGTTCTTAAAGGCACAGCGCATCATGGGCAGCCTGGTCCAGGGTCTCTGGTCCCTCCCAGGTAGAAGCCTTAGTTCTGCCCCCAAGGTGTCACGTGAAAAGGGGTCAGGCTGGGTCCAAGGCAGAAACAGTCCCTCAGGGCCCAGCCTTGTCCCAGGTGTGGTGTGGCCAGGTAGGCAGCCCTAGTGACAAGTGCCTGGCCACGCCCCCTTTCTTCTCTCAGCATCTCCACACCTCCACCATTTGGTGCTACAAATGGTCACCCCAAACCATTCCTAGGAAAGACCATAGGGGTGCCTGGACATAGCCCCTCCAAAAGGGGCCAAAGCCTGAGCCAAGGGATAGAGGCAGGTATTTGAGGCCTGGGGCCCTGCCTCTACTCGTCCTAGTTCCGTCACCCACCTGCCCCACCCAGACACCAAAGCCCGCTGCCCAGGCCTGGGCGTGTGGCAGCGCTCTGCCGGTGCTCTGCTCTGCTCTGCTCAGGATTAGCCGTTAGACCACGTGAAGGGCGGGTGGGGAGGGAAGAGAAGGTGAGGCCTGGAAGTCTGAGGGCTGCTGGGTTCTCCCACACTCCAAATTCTCACTCTCCTCCTGCCCGGTATCCTCTAGGTTTGTTCCCAGGGCTGGTGGGTGGAAGCCCTGTGCCCATCCTGTATGCCATGCAGGGCAATGGGGTAGGAGCCCTGTGTTGTTTTCTGCGGTCCTCATGCCTAGCACAGGGCCTGGCATGTACCAGGTGCTCAGCAGATACTTGGTTACTGAGAACACCAGACGTCCCCGATGCCAGGCAGCCCTGTAGGCAAATCATACTGTCCTGGTGTGGCGAGGCTCCAGGAAGGCCAGTGACCTGCCCCCGACCCCCCAGCTAGCATGCTGGGAAGCCCAGGTGGAAACTGAGGTCTGTCTTGGAAGAGAAACTAAGAAGTGCCCAGGCTGAATCCTGGGGTGAGCAGGGCCAGCGGGGCAGGGGAGAGTCAGGGAAGGCCTGTGGAGGATGTCACCTCAAAGGACAAAAGGCTGGGGAATTTCAGGGGCAGAGGAAGGAGCAGGGCTCCCTCCCCTACCAGCTTCTTTGTCCTAGGCTGAGCCGTGACCTCAGAAGACTTTATTAACATCCTAATTGTGTGCAGCTGGCCTCCTCTGGCCCTAATGAGCTCATTATCCTCTCTTACTGAGGAGGCCATTGTGGCCTGGTCACCCTGAGGACAGCTGTGGCCTGGGAGTGCTCGTCACCTCCTGCCGTCCTGTCCTCAGCCCTCAGCCCTTTCTTAGGGAGGCAAGGCCCCTCTCCCAGCTCCTCCCCCATCTCTACCCTCTGTCTTTCTTCATCTCTGACTGTTTCTCTCTTTCTCAGTTTCGACCCTTCCCATCCCTCCCCCAATGCCGCCAGAAGCCCCACTTCCTGTCCATTTGAGAGAGCTTTGAAATTGGCGAAACAGCTGAGGATAATGCTCAGCCTGGAAAGAGGACAGGTCTGGCTTCAGGGCCTGAGCTTCACCCTCTTGGGACTGGGGGTCTCCCTCCCCCACCTGGGATGGGTGGTCCCCCTTCCCTGCCCTGAGCTGGAGGTGCTAACCAGGCCTCCCTGGTGTCACCTCCTCCTCCCCTTAGCCCCTGGGCCATTGTGAAGTGGGTTCTTATTGAGCTGTCAGGGTCAGGTGACAGGTGTGAGCTGCTGTGACAGGTGACATTACTGTTCTGCCTGGGCCTCTGGCCCGTCAGCCAGCCCGGCTGAATGACATTCATCTTCTGGTACTCCTCTCACAGGAGGAGAGGCCAGGGTGAGACAGCTTGCAGTGGGTTAGCCAATTTGGGATTCTCCCAGACAACTTCCTCGGCCCCAAAGATCAGCCTAGAGGCCCCACAATGGTTTGTCCTGCATATGTCGTGTGCGTGAGCTCCTCTCTCAGGGTCCCCTACAACAGTTTCTCATTCAAAGGAACAGACGTGGGAGCCCCTCTCCTGCCCTGAGGACGGCATCTCGGCAGAAAGGCATTCCGGGGGGAGACCTGCCTGCTTGTGGCGACCAGGTCAGCAGGCAGGGTTGTGCTAAGGCACCTCCCAGCCCCTGGAGGGTTCCCTACTGTCCTGCCCGCTGAGTTCTCTACCCCGACCCCTAAAAAGAGCCTGCTCCCTTTCTGCCTGGAAACCAGGGCTGGCTTCTTAGGAAAAGTCCAGGTCTGGCTGCCAGTCAGGGGACAGCTGCCCCATCTGGTCACAGGGGTGGGCCCTTATCATCCAAAGCTAAGGCCTTTAGTGAAACCGTGCTGAACCTCCTTTCCAAAGAATGCAGGCTGGGAGGATGGAAGAGGAAGGCTAGCAGTGGCTAGCTTGGAGCTTGGACATGAAAAATGCAAGATGCGGCTTAGGCGGGTCCTTCGGCATCCATTACGTGCTAGCCGGCTAACCTCCCCCGTCCTATGGCTTTAGTCCTTCATTCAGCAGAGCTCATAGCTTTCTTTTAGTGGGCACCTGCTGTGTACCAGACCCCGTGTGTTGTTTTTTATCTCATCCAATCCTCACATTGGCCTGCAAGGGAGATGGTAGTCCTCCCATCTTACAGATGACAAAACTGAGGCTCAGAGAGGTTCAGTCACTTTCCTGAGGCCACAGAGCATGGAAGTGGCAGAAACAGGATTCACACTCAGGTCTTTGGCTCTAGCACTTAGGCTCTGTGCCTCAGTTTTCCCATCTGTCAGGTTGGTTTCTGCAAGCTCTGTTCTGCCCTAGACAAAGTTACTTATCATCTCAACAAGACTTAATTCTCAGAGTGTATGGAGAGGTGCATCGTGGGGTTGATGCTTTGGACACTGTTGGGATTTGGAGATCATTCCAGAAGGGCTTCCTGGAGGAGGTTAGAACAGGGAGGAGGCTGCAGGACCTGTGTCCCAGGGAACTAACTGTGTGAGTGGAAGGACAGGAGCCAGGCTAAGGATGCCTCTGAGATGTGTTAGCAAGAAGGAAAACTCCAGGGACTGTCTCCTCTCCGGCCCATTTCCCACCGTGCTTTGCTATCATGTATGGCATTAGCTGAGGAAAGCACAAGCCATGTTGCAAAAGATAGTACCTTCCATTCTTCTGGAGCCCCTGCAGGCGGCCCCCACACTCCACAGGCTGCAGTAAATGCGTGGGCACATGCGCACACACACACACACATTCAGGTCAGTGCACCAGGCCATACTGAGTACTCCTGATACAGTCCTCAGGCACCGACACCACCTGGGCACCCCTCGGTGCTGACTTTCTCAGTCTAGGAGGATAAGAAACTACCACTAACTGCCACACTGATAGAAGCACAGAGTAGGCTCAGAGAGGTTTAGGCATTTGTCCGTGATCTCACAGCTTGGAAGAAGGTAGGACCTGAATTTGAATTGTTCTGATCCCAACCCCCTATTACCATTGACCCCTAGGAGATTCTCACTGGTACACACAGACGCTCAGGTACACACAGCTTACATCTGTACTCATGATATACACATAAAGCACGCACCCAGCAACATGAACATACCGACTCGCAGACAGGTACATATATACAGTACCAGTATTCAGGGCCACGTTGTCTCCTAGCCGCCCTTGTGCGCACAGCAAATACGGACCTTATCTGTTTCTGTGGTGGTTAAGAACGTGGGCCCTGGAGCCAGCCTGCCTGGGTTTGAAGTTCCACTTGGCCTCGTCCTAATTGCGATCTAGCTCTGCCTCCGTTTCCTCATCTGTAAGGTGGGGCTGATGATGACAGTAACTTGTTTCACAAGATTCATGAAGATTAAGTAAAGTGACATATGTAGAATTAGTGCCTGCCATTGAACGATCATCTCAGTGTCTGACCACAATTATTGCTATGTGTATACACAGAAACCCAGCTGTGCACTTGGATGTAACGCACCTCCCATGCCCTCAGAAATGACAGCCTTGTCCACACCTCCCCACACACACGCCCCACACACGCTCAGCCTCTGCAGGCAAGAGGATGTCGTGTGTCCTGAGTTCTCTTGGCCAGCTGGGCCCCACCCAGGGATTCAGGCTTTTAATTGCTCCTTGCTGGAGCAACAGTGACTAGTCAGGAACCCAGTGGCAGCAGTTGACATCTGAGTTGCTGGTACCTGAGAGGCCTGTCAGCAGCCGTGGGTGGGCGCAGGCCCAGGGAGCCTCCCCCAGAAGCCCGACTGTGTGATTCATGCCAGGCTCCCAGGAGGTCTGCATGGAGCTGGGGTGGGCACCTCTGTCCACATTCATTCATGCCCCCCTGGGCAGTGTTTGAGCCTATCCGTCTTTGCCCAGTGGGGGTGCCCACAGCCACACCAGCCACATGCTCATCTCTGCGGGGCCTGATGCGGTAGTGACCTGAGACTGGAAGCCACAGAGCCCAGCTGGGCACTGGAGAGGAAGCCTGGGCCAGTGTTCTCGGGCAGGGGACCAGCAGGCCATGAGGATGCTGAGGGTGCAGCAGGAGAATGGGATCCTCAGTTGCTGCTCTGGAGTGAAGACATGCTCTTCGTCAGCCAATAATGTGGCCCAGGCTTCCCAGGAGCTTCTGGTACAACAGAGATGTGAGGTGGAACGCACTCGGAGACGGCCCTGGCGCATACACGGGGCACAAGTGGGTGTGAGGTGAGGGCATCATGCCACCCTACCCATTGGGCACCGCAGCCACACATTCGGCTCCTCAGCAAGGCTCTGTCCTGCCCCCGGGAGTTTCCTTCTACCAACAAGTCCAGCTCTGTCCCTCCATCCTGGATCTCTGGCTCCGAGGGGAAGGAAGGGAGCAGAATACACATGGAAGGTTCCCAAAGGGGGAGGTAAGGGTGGGGAGGAGACAATGCCATCAGTAGGAAAGGCCCCTGAATCCTGGAATTATGAGGCCTTTGAGCCAGGGAGCCCCTCCATGCAGGGGCCAGTCCCCAAGATGACCCTGGAGAGCATGCATTTGGGCAGGGACTGTTTACCCAGAGTGGCTCCGAGGGCTCCATCCTTACCCACTGAGGCCTGGGGTTGTGGTTACGCAGTGGACCCGAGTTTTGTTCTCCAGGCTTGACTCGCGATGGTGGACTCTCCATCATGAACCTTGGCGGTTGCTGGGTAGGGGTGGCGTTAATGAGGGAGTCCAACAGGGAGCTCTGGTTGTGGGATGCCTGGAACCCGGAGCTCAGCCGATCTTAACCGGAACTGACTTCCTCCACCTCTTGACTTTGCTCGTTCTGTTCTGACTTAACTCTTAAGCCCTCCCTCCCCACATGCCCCTGTAATTCCTGGTGTATGTGGGATTTAGGGTTCAGACCACCAAGCACCCATATCAGTTCCCATTACACGGCCCAGGGAGGTAACAAACCAGCCAGAAGAGGACTGGCCACATGTGCCCAGTCCTGTGGACTCCTTGCAGACTCCATGGAGGAACACCAGGGACGGGTGCTCTTGGGGTTCCTGAAAGCGTTCCCCTAGAGGCTGAAAGGAGGAGGGAAGACATCCCAGGGGGGGACCCCTGCAAAGTCCATGCTCCTGGCTCCTTCGTAGCCTGTGTGAGCCACAGCCACACCTTCGCAGCCTGGGCTTCCGGGAGGGTGGTGGTCCTGCCCTCGGCAGCCTCACGCCTGTGGCTGTGATGAAGGGGGCCCCCACCCATCACCCTCGGGGGAAAGACAAGGGAGCCGACTTGAATCTGGCAGAAGGAGGAAAGGAAGGCATGTGCCCCAGGTTCCAGGGGGCACTGACCCAGCTCAGGGCCCTGAGCCCTATAGGCTTGGGCCCCGGGAGTCTGGACCCCTCCCCACAGGGCTTTTCTTTTCCTTTTTTTTTTAAATTTTTCTTCCTTTCCTTTCAAGACTTTTTTAGAACAGTTTGAGGTTCACAGCAAAATTGAGCAGAAGGTCCTGAGGTCCATGTCCTCACACGTGCATAGACTCCTCCATTATCAGCATCTCCATCCGAGTGCCACGTTGTTAGGACCGGGGAACATATATTGATTGCCACATCCGAGTCACCTAGATCAGGTCTACATTGGGGTTCAGTTGGTGTTATACATTCATTCTGTGGGTACGGACAAACGTATAATAATGTGTCTCTGTCACTACAGCTTCACGCAGATGTTACAGGGTTTCGTGGGCTTTGCAGAGCTGCAAGCAGAGTTGTGGAACTCCCCAGAAAGGTGGGGGAGCAGTGGGCAGCCAAGACTAGATCCCAGGCTGTTTGCTATTCCAGGCCTGTTCCCTGGGGTCCCGGAGACTAGACAATGTCCCTGGGTTCTGAGTCCCGTGCAGGGTGGACCGTCTTTCCTCTGACCCTGTCCATGGTCATAGCAGCCCTCAGGCAGCCTCCTCCACCCACCAGTGCTAAGCCCAGCTGGGGGCACGTGCCGCTGTGGGCAGGGACGGGGCCTCAGTGCCGCCAAGGAGAAGCCCTCGTCTCTTGACAGGGCACAGGGCGGATTTGGAGTTGGGCAGTCCTGTCATGGACAGAAAAGAAGTGCTCTCAGGGCAGAGGAGAATCAGAATAAGGTCGGGGGCCAAGACAGCGTCCTGTGGAAAGTACCTTCTAGGAAGGAACTGAAAGCAGTTGGCAGAGTCCCAAGACCTAGGTGCTCAGAGTACTTTGCTCAGTCAGTGTGTATTTGGATGGTGACTAAAGGAACCACCAAAAAAAGAAAGAAAATGAGTGAGCCTTTATTGTTCAGCCATGACCGTCAAGGGTCACTTGAGGGTGCAGTGCCCACTTACTGTGATGGAAATGTCACCACCCTTAAGAGCAGTTGTGAGTAGCACCGATGTGGAAATACCGCTGACCCATGACGGGGAAAGGGGAACCGGACCCTTAGAAGGTATCCCTGAATGCATTTATCCCTGGATGCCTTTGAAGCAGAGAAAGTGGCCAAATTCCAGGCCACACCAGTTGTCTTAGTGGTGCGTTGAAAGACCCTAAATGGTCTCTGTTTGTTTGGCTGGCTCTCCCTTGGCCTTTCCTGAAAGATGACTTACACACATTGGACACATCACTGTTTCCGCTTAATTTTTTCATTCAGCACCGGTAGAAGTGTTCACTGTGGTCAGTCGTGCCCTCTTCTTAGGGCTCACGTTGGTCTCTTCGCCCTTCACCAGGCACAGGCTCCGCAAGGCTGCCTGCCTCTGTGCCCTCCCCACCGCCTCTGCCATCATCCTGCTGGGTTCTCATGGCTCTGTTCTCCCTCCCATCTGCAGGCTGGTGGTTCGTGAGCACCTCCGAGGAGCAGGGCTGGGTCCCTGCCACCTACCTGGAGGCCCAGAATGGTACTCGGGATGACTCAGACATCAACACCTCCAAGACTGGGGAAGGTAAGGGCCTACAGGGTGGGGGGGAGCAGGGTAATAAGGCAGGTGCTAGAGCTTGCTGCCTGTGCGGTCCCCAGGGATTGGTGCCCACCCCACCCCTGACTCCAGGAATGAGTCCCCAATTCCTTCTGGAAGCAGCTTCTGCACTCTTCTCCTTAAAACTACCAGAACCCCTCAAGAGACCTGGGCCATGTTCCAGCCCCTTCTCTCTTGATCTGACCCACAAGTTCACCTCCCATCCCAGGCCTGTCCCTGCTGGCCCCCGCGTGGAGCTAAAACTAGAGGGGAGATTTCCTTGGGGTGTCGATCTCAGGCTTTGGCAACTGTTGGGCAGAGACTGGGGAAAGCGGTTTTGGGGCTAGACCCCCAGAAGCTCCTTCTTCCTCCTGGGGTCCTCTGGGGGACCCCGCAGAGACCCACCTTTGCCTACCCCACACCCCACACTGTGCTTCCTGAGCGGAGAACCCCCAGAGGTCTTGTGCATACAACGTCTTCTGTGCATGAGTGGTTCCGCTCAGAGGCCTCTGCTCTAGTATCTGTCAGCCAGACCAGGGTGCAGATGCAAAAGGCAGGTCTGAGTCATTTCTCAGTGTTGCAGGCACTGAGGAGTGGCTCCAACCCCTGCCATCAGCCTCTCTGATGAACTCTGGCCCAAGGAGGCTTTTCTGGGTCTTTCTAGTTGCATTTCAAAGAACCTGTCCCCTCCTCCTCCCCACCCACAGGCCAGCATTGGCCCAGACAGCCTGTCTGTGGACCCAGGTATTCCCCAGAGCAGGCTGCCAGAGCCCAGAAAGTGTGAGGCACCCCTGGTTCCCGGCCGCCTGCTCCTAATGACTTCCAAACCTCCCGTGTCCTGGCAGCAGGAACGCTTGCCCTAACGGTCAGTGGGGACCATCCAAATGGGCATGTCTGAGAGCCAGGGGGAATGGAGGCCTGCCACCCAGGGCTCAGGCCACCTCCCGGCCTACCTCCCCATTCCCCACTGCCCAGGCCAAAACAAGCAGCCCCGCTGAGCGCCAGCTCCTTATTCATCTTTCCCCTAAATGTCGGTTACTGGGCAGGCAATTGGAACCCCACCCTTCCTCCAGTAAATGCTTTATTTCAGTCCCTTGACAAGAGCAGCTGGCCCTGCAAGGCACATCCGCCCTGTGACAGGTTTCCAGGGACTAGGTCTCATCGGGAAGGGCTCGCATGCTCGGGCCAGGTGCTCACTCCTTCCTGCCTGTGTCCCAAGCCCTGACATTGAGCCCGCACCCATCTCACCTCTGGTTCCGTTGCATTTCTGCAGCAGCCAAGGGTCTTGGCCCCTGAGCTGGGTCTGGTCTAGCTTGTGTGCAGTCACCAGGCCTCAGCTCCTCCCCAGTTTCTCACCCTGGGGGCCTCTCAAAACAACCGTCCCTGGAGTGTGCGGCGGTCTTGCTCCCTCCAGGTGTCTGGCTGGTGCTTTATATGCCCTCACCACTACACTGGGGGTGGGGGGGTCCCCATGTTCCTGATGCAGGAACTCAGGCTACAAGACATTGAGCTATGTGCTTACCTTCATGGCTTGAGCCCTGGTTCGCCTCCTTTGCCCCATGGGCCTCACCACTGGGCCACATGGCTCTCCATGGAGCATTCTGCTTGGAAGCAACTCTAGGAGGGTGTGTGTGTGGAATCGGAGCCCCCACCTGCAAAGGCTAAGCCAAGATTGTCAGAGCAGAGATATTGGATGGGTGATGAAGGGAAAGGACACTAAGTGGGAGTAAAAGTCCAAGGCAGGAAAGAGCCTGAGAGGTAGGCGTGTGGGCACAGATGCCAGCCTGGTTGGAAAAGAGAGCACCAATTGAACAAGCACTCACAGATTGTAGACGGTTTTGACTTTGATAAAGAATCAGGTAGTCAGTCGCAGGTTCTGCATTCAGAGGAGTATGTATGCACACTGTATACACACATATGTGCACACCTAGGATGACCTTCCTTGAAATTGGCTCTTCTGCATGTTTTTGATAGGACCTGGCAGTGCCCCTGGCAACATTTGGGCAGCTGCGAATTCCACCATCACATTTGGGGCATCTCTACCCAGCTGTACGGAAGGGCTCAGGGCTCAGGACCCCAGACCCAAGACCCAAGCAGCTGTGGTGGGTCTGCCAGTCTCTGCACTTGCAGCCATGTGGCTGAGCTCAGCCCACCCTCCTCCCCTCTCGCCATCTCTACCCCAGTGCTGTTGCCATCCCCTCATAGGTGCCCTGAGCCCCATAAACAGGACTTGGAAGCCTTCGTCCCTATCAGTTCATGCTTTGTTGCACTGGATAGAGACGGTTGGCTGTTTTATTTCTGTTCTCAGACATGCTGGTGTACATACGTTGGTGTGCCTCCTGGAGCCAAGTGTGCTATGTAGACTTCAGAAATGTTAGCATGGGGGGTAGGAGGGCTAGAGTGGAGGTGGAGACCCTCTCACCCACTGACAGTGATACTGGTCCAAGCCCAACATTAGCTTGAGTGAACTGGCACATTTGTCACCTCTCAGAGGTGAGGAAATGCAGGCCCAGAGAGGTATGTCCCCCACAGAATCCCCAGGTCAGTGTGTGGCAGAGCCAGGGCCAGAGCCTGGGTCCCTGCCTGTGCCCCCACACCCTCCAGCCACTGGCAATGACCTGCCTTCCTCCCTGGTGGGCTCGCTTTGGTGCCAGTGAATTAGCCCACAAGGCTAGGCATTCCTCCAGTGACCAGGTGACCCAGCCAGGGCCCTCTCCAGCCTTCCCTGTCATTGGCAGGTCAAGGGGTTCAGGGTTGAGAGGGAAGAACAACACTGGGGGCCCAGAGACGGGGCTCCAGAGCTCACTGCCTGGGTCTGCGTGCTGCCCCAACACACACACAGACATGTGCTCAGAGCTGCGTAGCAGCCCCGTGGCCCTGCATTCCCACTCCGCGCCCACTGCACGGAGCTCCCATGAGGCTCTGGTGGGATGGTGCTTGTCAGTGGTTTAAACTGGGTAAGCGGCACTTACTGCTAAGGTGGCCCCTGGCCTGGTCATCAGCTGACGCTCTTGTGCTATCAGAGAAGTCACTCAGGAATCAGCTGTCAGAGCCCCTCCGGGGATGGCCTCACGCAGAACTGACTGACTTTCCAGAGTCCGTTCAGTCCCTTGCCTCATTTTATGCCAGGGCAGGGGTCTCAACCTCACTGGAAAATGAGGAAACAGAGGCTGAGAGAGGGACAGCCGCTCCCCCCAGGTGACACAGTAACCTGGCAGTGGGACCTGGACTCCAGCCCTGCCTCCTAACCTTTTGTCCAGACCTTCTACTTACAAGAAGCAGGTCTAACAGGCCACTGTCCTCCTTCCAGGAAAGCAAATACTTCCCAGGAGGCCTTGGCAGCGTTTGGCTCGGGGGTGTCCAGATAGTTTTACTATGGTTCTCATGGCCAGCCTCCTCCTGCAGCGCCAGGGGGTGGGTGATCGCTGGCACCCTGGAGCCCTGGACTGGTGTCTGTTCCCCCTGGTATCCCTAAGGCAGGCAGGGGGCAGCTGGAGCTGGGCCACAGCAAACAGAGGACAGGGCCGGATGCCACCCCAGAGAGCGCGGTGTGGAACAGTGAGAAGCTGGAAGGCAGGTCCTCTGTCATCAGAAATCCAAATGGATAACATGTGGGAAAGGAGCAGAACCATGTGGCCGCTTCACTCAGCACCGTTTCTTCGGGATCGGCCATGTGCCCGGCCTTGTGCCAGGCCCTGGGGGTGTAGAGACACAGTCTGCCTTCAGCAAAGTCAGTCCAGCAGGGATGACTGAGAGAGCAAAGGCGTCTGTGCAGAATAGCGAGGAAGGGACCCCACATCTCTCGGGCATGTGTACTCATCCACAGATGGTACCTGGCTCGTGGTGGCAGGTTCACAAGCAGGACCTGGGGTGTGAGTGGGTGGTGGGGTGGGGGTGTGAGCCCCGGTGCGGTGGGACTCCACACACCCTGCCCCCCTGGTGCAGTGGTCTCTCCCTGGGGCCCCAGTGGAGGGTCATCCTTGTGCTGAACAGAGCCAAGGACCCTCTTCATCTCCCAGGTGCTGGGCTCCTAAACTCTCAGCCCCTCCCAGGCTCAGGGACATACATAACCCTCGGCTTTGGTTGACTTTTTCTTCACCTGCCAAGGATGTCACTTGTTGGCTGTGTTTGCCCTCATCCAGCAGATGTGTGCCGCTGGGGCTTGGTCCAGGTGATGACGACCTGGGAGTGTGAACCTTCCCTCCCTGCATCCCCTTCCCGCCCCATCCCATCTCATCCTCATCTCCATTCTCTCCGCCGGTTCCTGTCGGCTGCGTGTTCCATCGTCACCTCCCACACCAGTGTCCAAGAGACGCAAGGCCCATCTGCGGCGCCTGGATCGCCGGTGGACCCTGGGCGGGATGGTCAACAGGCAGCACAGCCGAGGTGACCACAGAGCTAGCTTCTCACCTGCAGCTGCTGCCAATCTCTGTCTCTGTCTGTCTGTCTGTCTGTCTGTCTGTCTCTCTCTCTCACTAACACCTCTTTTCCTCTCCAGTCTGTGCCCTGTGGCCTCCTCATCCAGATCCACTGACCAGACTTTTCTCTCGCCTACTGCAGCTTGGGGGTCTGCGGTGGGGGGAAGACAGGTGTGGGGCTGCGTGGGAATTGAGATGTGACATTGGGGGTGGCTCTGGCTTCTGCCATTGCCCTGGAGGTGGGGGTCATGGGACTTAAGGCACAGTTGTGGGGGTGGTTGGACCCTATGCAGGGCCACATTAGCCCTGGGAATTGCAGGGTAAGAGCACTGAGGGTTTCTAAATCTCTTCATGGGCCGACTCTCTCTTTCATACACACTCCCCACCCCCATTGCCTTCTTCCTCTGAGAAGGTTGCTGCCTCAGCCACAGCTGTTCCAGCAATTTCTTAGGGACAGAGTAGGAAGAAGGGCCAGCCCACAACCCACCTCCTTCAGCCAGCTCCCAGGAAACTAGGAAGTGAGCAAGAGCCAGACCCAGCCTGGCCCTCGGATGACAGGATTAGGTGCAGCAAAGGAGCCCAGGCAACTCCAGCACCACTAGGACTTTGTGGGGGAGGGGGACTGATCAGAAGGGTTCCAGGGAGGCCCCTGGCCTGTCCCACAGGCTGACTGGGAACAAAGACAATTGCCGGCTCAGGGCCTGTCCAACACGCAGGAGCTGAACTCCAGAGCCCCCAGGGCCATGCGTGGCCACCTCTTCTGCCCCAGGAGAGCATGTGGTGTGTGCTCCGGGCAGTCATGGCACAGCTGGAGGCTGCGCAAGAAGTACTGGCAGGGGCACCCCGTGACTCACACCCTACCCCGAAGTTTGTTCCTGACCAACTGCAAGACCATGGTTGGTTCTGTCCCCGAGCCCCAGTCAGCAGAGAATCTGGACCCTGGGGTGACCATAGCCTGTGGCCAGCTTAGCGTCAGGCTCAGAGCACTGGCTGTGAGGAGCTCAGTTTGTCCTGAGGATGGAGCCAAGGGTTGGACCCTGGGGGCTGGCACAGGGCAGGGACCCAAGTCATGGAAACAGCAAGAAGAGGCTGAATGTAAAGCAAAGGCTCCCTAGAGCTAGGAGGGGTGGAGCGGCATCGCTGGGGGGCCAGGCTAGGACGCAGCCTTGGCAACAAAGGAGAGCGGGACGCTGGCCTGGAAAAATAGCAGGAGGAAGCCTTGGCCTTCCCCCATCCCCTCCAGCATCTGCTCCAAACACCATCACACACTGAGCCCCAAATAGAACTCTTTCTCTACAACCATATGGACACATGTAGCCGGTAAAGCACTGCCATCCACGCACGGCCCTTTCAGCCACAGGCATGGCTGCAGTTCATTGTCACATCCAACCCCCACACAGCGGCACATCCACGCAGATGCGCATGTGTAATCCCACCCATGCCACCGTGCACAGACTGTTCATGTACATGCTAGTTACGTAGTCACAAGTGCATTACCCACACAGACTGCTCATGGCCACCTCACGTGTACACATGTAGCTTCACAGAGTCTCATGCACATGACCCCTATGCCACGTTCACAGACAGTGATGTATGTAGACACAAATGCCCAACTAAATGCATAATTCTGTGGTCACCCATGCGTGTGCAAATACAAGCCCACAACTTCTCTCTTAAATAAGAGACCCAGACAACATTATTTCCCAGTCTTTGCCCTCAGTTAAATCCGGGCTAAGTTGAACCAGGCAGCCAAGAGAAACTAGCAGCAAGTTGGCTGGGAGAGACTTCGCGGCAAAGAGCCAGGCCGGTGGGGGGAGCAGGCAGTGGACAAGAGAAAAGCTTCCCCAGGGTCTCCACTCCCAGCCCCTCAGCCAGCCAGGCCTCTGGCATCAGAAGGCCCCTGGCCGTGGGGTTGTGGGGGCCGGGAGGGGAGCTGGGAGACTGCTGACTGAGGGAAAGTGTTTGGAAAGAGGAGGCGTCTGTGGTTTGGAATCTGTAGGGCTCTCCAGCCCCTGCCTCC
>PVKE010021130.1:0-26837 GCA_004027555.1 Craseonycteris thonglongyai
GGTGGAGTAGGCGGGGAGGAGGGGCGGGGAGGAGAGCGCGAAGGTGGAGAGAGGATAAGGGCGGGGCTTAAAGGTGAAGTGGGCGGAGAGAATAGGGGCGGAGCTGGAAGGTGGAGGGGGCGGAGAAGAGGGAGGAGGAAAAGGAGGACCCAGAGGGAAGGAGAGAGCAGCGCCACAGTATGGTGGGTGACGGGCAGGGCATCTAATGAAAAAAAATTTTGTAGACTGAAGAAAAAAAGCTGAGCGAGTCCTATTCACGCCCACCTTTGAGAGATTGGAAAATTCGAATTTGATCTTCTGTGATCGTTTAAAAATACAAATTCTGATTATGCAGAGTTGGAGGTGGGAACATCAAGTTTCAAAGCCCCCTCAAATGTATCCAATGAACTGTTAGATTTAGGAGTTACTGGCCATTCTATTCTTTACCCTGCCTCAAGGGTGGGGCTGGGACAGGACTGAGCAGAAAGAATTTGAAAGTTAACATTAGTTTTTATATGACTTATAAACCCATTAAGTAAATGTATTAGATGCTTCTGAAGCAAAAATTTCACGAGACAGGAAGTGTTTCTGAAGTGAAATATTAACAAGATTAAAAGAAAGGGAATAACGCTGGGTCTCAGTAAGGACCTAGGGTCTGCATTCCAGGCAACATGCCAGAGAGGGAATAATTCTGTGGTATGGGGAAGCCATAGGGAGATTTTCAAGAAACCCTCAGAAAGATTCTCAAGCTCCAGCGTAACCCCATAAATGCAAAATGGTATCTACAAACAAAACACAGATACTGGGAAGAGAACCCCCAAATCTAAAGGAGCCCTGTGTACAGAGATAAGAGGCAAGTGCCCACATCTTCTTCAAAACTTAGGTGCTATAAAGCCTCCAGAATTTAACCACAACCCAGGGGCAAGAAAGAGAAACATGAATTTACTGAGATTTTCCACCTCATTGGGGATTAAAATTAAAAAAAAAAAAAAATCTAAGTGGAATAAATATATATTGCTTGATTACACTTTGATTTTTGAATTGGAATTTTATACCTGAAATGGTATATATATATATAATGTGTCCCAACAGAAGTATGCGTGTGCACTGAGCATAAATTTTAGAGGGCAGATTTTTCCAGGAAATTTTCAGGAGGGCCTGGGGTGAGGGGAGGGAACCTGGTGGAAAGGTCGTTCCAAAAAGGGGGACCATCATGTCCGATAAACAGAAGTATGAAGCATCAAGCCTTTTTGTTTTGTTTTGTTGGTTTTGTGTTCTCGTGTTTTTATTAGGAGAGAGGGAGATAAGGAAGAGAAGCAACAGAACACATGGTAATAATAAAACACGTGGCAAGCATGGTAAGCCAGACTTGGGAGCTCAGCCTTTTATCCTGTAAGCAGTGGGAGTAATGGAGAAATGTGACTGGGCTTCCATTTTCAAAAGATTATTCAAGGAGGATGAGTTGGAAACGTTTATAAGGAGTCAGTTTAGGAGACTGTTAAACACTAAATGCTGTCTACACTCATATAAAGGCAGTGGCAACTGAGGGAAGAGAAAGAATTGCAGATACTTAGGAGACAGTATCAAAAGAGAAATAGTGACTGATAGATAAGCCTAATGAGGGAGAAGGACAAAGGAAAAAATGATTTTCAGAACATTGATTTATAAAACTAAGTGCCACTAATCGGAGTCTGGATAATAAGGAATGAGTAGGTAAAAAAGGGAGTAATGATTTAGGTTTGAACATGTCCATGTTATGCATGAAGTGTCTGCAGCATTCTGTCCACCAGGGTTTCTTAGCCTTTGCACTACAGACACTTTGGGCCAGATAAATATTTGCTGAAGGTATGTATGGGGAGCTGTTCTTTGCATTGTAGGATGTTCAGTAGCATCCCTGGCTTTTACCCTCTAGATGCCAGTAGCAGCCTCCTTCCCAGTTATGACAACCAAAAATGTCTCCAGACATTGCAAAATATCCCGGGGGAGTGGGGGTGGGGGCAATCACTGGTGAACATGGGTATCTATAGGAGTATAGAGTCAAAGCAGAAGAGTGTCAGAAAGAGAGAAGTACTCAACAGTGTCAAGCATACAAGTGAGGTAAGGGCTAACAAAGAAGGAGGCACTGGATTTGGTGAGTAGGATCCCCCAAATAAAAATAGTGTCTGTGGAATGGTAAGGGCAGAAGCCAGAGGAGTATGTTCAGGAGTAAAGGGAAATGGCATTGAGTATAGGCTGTGTTTTCAGGAAGCTTGGCTGAGAGGGAAGGCCAGAGCTAGAATACTACCTGGGAATTGTACAGATATGATAATAGGGAAATGTGAATATGTTGATAGGCTAAGGTAAAACACCCAGCTAAGAAGATCTTCAATTTATCTCCAATTAATTCATTCCTTCATTTAGTTAGTCATCAATTAATAATGACCTTATTTATGCTAATGTTCAAGAAATCCACAGAATAAAAAGAAAAACACATGGTTGTGTTTTGTGTGGTATGGTACCAGAAAAGTGTTCTAGCAAATATTAAATCTGTGTGGGTTAATATTTTTCTTTGTTATTTAGTGAGGAAAAAGCCAGCTACTTCATAATACAGACCAGGACTGAAAATCACTGGAGAATTACTTCGGAGGTATCTAAAGAATTACCCTGGAACTTGTGACAGTGGCTCCAGTGATCTAGGGAGAGGTATGCTACCAATATTTTGTATTTTAAAAGTTGTGAGAAAATCTACACCACCCCAGGATGGCAAATGCCAGAAGCTGACCTGGGCAACAGCTGTTGAGGCAGTTGTTCACCTAAGGAAGTAGCTATAATGAAAACCAAAAATCTGCTCACTTAGAATTCAACCCTAGAATCCCAAACATAGAGTACAGAGGTGCTTAGTCTAAAAAAAAACCAGAATCATCTTCCCTTCAAGAACCTCTCAGGGATGCCGGGATGGCACAGCGGGTTGAACGTTGGTCTTGCAGCCTTGGGGTCCAGGGATCGAGTCCCAGCTCTGGACCATGAGGACCCATATGCTGAACTGGGGTGTGGCCCCAGTTCAGTTCTCACCAGGGTGTGCCTCCCATGCAGGAGGCCCCCCGGGATCTGTTCCTTCCCTGAACAGCCCCTGCCCACCTGTGGAACGAAACTATGTAGAAAACTAATGACATGCAACTATGGAGACTGCTCTGGGCCCTGCTCCTTTTCTCCATCTCTTTGTCTCTCTGTCTCTCTCTGTCAAAAAAAATAAAAATAAATCTTAAAAAAAAAGAACCTCTCGTTGGATTTTGTTCTCATTGCAGGGCAGTGAAGTGTCTATGAGATTGTGCAGCACTAAGTCTCAAATAAGACCCCATGAGGCATCAAAAAGCAACAAACAGCATAGGTGAACTAAATTGACCAGACTCCAGTATCGCATTCAAAGATGACTAACAGTTCACGCACTTGTTGGATTGAGTATGCCTGTGAGATGCCTGGCTGACTCTGGAGTAAACCAAAGGGAGTATACCAAAGAAGACCCTTGATTAACTACTGATACAGCAAGTAGGGCCCCAAAGTGATGCTGAACATCAAATTGCTGTATCTCCAGTGACAGTCCCAGCAAACCTTAGGAAAGGGGTGGCTGTGGCAATAGCTTGGAAATCTGCTGGTTTTGCTTTACTCTTAGAACCTACAAGTTGAGGATTAGGTAGTTTCCTAAACAAGACTACAGGAAACAGTAGTAATTCCTAGACTTTATTAGTAATAAAATTGTACACAGTATACTCATATTGTCTATTTAATCTAAGCTATATCTGCACATATGTCCCCATTTTTAGTGAGACCTTTTTTTCCTCTTTCTTTTTTCACAATGTGACCAAAGGTTTATTTAATTTTATTTTAAAGAATTATTTTATTGTTTGAGAGGTGAGACAGAGAGAAATGGGGAAGGCCCAGAGCAGTCTCCATAGTTGTGCATCATTAGTGGTGACATGGTTTCATTCCACACAGGTGGATGTGGGACCATGTGGGGTGGGAACTGAACTGGGGGCCTCCAACATGGGAGGTGAGAACCTTTACTGCCTGTCATTCAGGCAGTTACCAGTTGCGCTGTAGTTCAACATATGGGGTTGCATGGGCCAGGGCTGGGACTCAATTTCCAGACCTCACAGTTACAAGGTAAGCACTCAATCTGTTGAGGTATCCCAGAATCCCAAAGTTTAGCTAATTTGATTGTATTTTTCAAGGAACAACTTTTAGCTTTATTAAGTCACTCTATGGTATCTTTTCTATTTCACTTATTTCTGCTTTTAATTTTATTCTTTCCTTTCGTCTACTTTCTTTGGCTTTATTCCGTTGTTCTTTTCCTAATTTATTGAGATAAACATTTAACTCATTAACTTTCAGCCTGTATTCATTTCTTAAATAAACCAGCAACGCTATAAATTTTCCTTGAAGAAACATTTTCATTGTATACCTCAAGATGTGATGTAGTGTTTTCAATATCATTTATTCTGAATGTTCATTAAGTTTTAATTCAATCTCTTCTTTGAGATATGTTATTTATAAGTGTGTTTTTTTAACATCTAAATATATGATGGGAAAAGCCGGGACGGCTCAGCGGGTTGAGCGCTCGCTTTGAGGCCACGAGGACCGAGGATCGAATCCCGGCTCCGGCCCAGGCGGATCCACATGCTGAACTGGGGAGTTCCCACAGTTTGGTTCTCTAGCTGTCTCTGTCTCTGTCTCTCTCTCTATCTGTCAAAAGTAAAATAGAAATATATATGCACTGAAGATAAAATAATTACTCTCTATAAATATAAAAAAAAGATAAAAAATAAAAAAATAATAAAAAAATAAATAAATATATGACATTTTAAAGTCAATCTTTTTGTTATTAACGTTTAACTTAACTGCATGGTTCTCAGAGAACATGTTCTGTTCAATACCTATTGTTTGACATTTGTTTAGATTTGCTTTAGGCCTTATAACGTACAATCATGTGTGCTTAAGAAGCAAATACATTCTTTAAATGTTGCACATGCATACCCACAACTTCTCAAAACTGTCTTTTCCTGGTCTCCATGGCCCTACCTTTCTCTAATATGTTTGCTGCCTCTCAAATCATTTCCTTTTTATCTCTTACACTGGCTTTTCTTTCTTCCTGTTTTCCACAAATTCTCTAATCCTTAGTTCCATGGGTCATCGTTTCTATCCTGTTTTTTTCTCTCCTTGTGAGATGACCTAATTCACATTGTGGCTTCAGTTTCCATCTATGTTATCATGGTTTACAAAGTAGCCTAAGCCAGACCTTTCTCCCAAGGTCCAGGAACATAGTATCTGTAACTGCTTACTGGATAGCTCCAACATGCTGCTCTGTGTCCCAGACTGAAGGATTTTCACTCCTGCTGGATTCCTAATCTTACTTAAGAAACTTCGCCTCCCTCTTCTTTCTGCCCACATCCAGTGTAGCCCCACATCTTGTCCCTTCTCTGCAGGCCCCTCCTCTCAGGCCCCTCTGCATCAGCCCTGCTACTGCTCCGGGCCCCTCGCCCATCCTGTCTTCCCTAATCATTGTTGCCAGGGGAACTTTCCTATAAAAAGTGTTTTCTTGCTCTGAAAACTCTGCTGACTCCCTATTTTTTGTGTATAGGATGAAATATAAGTGGGCCCTAGCTTGCTTACCAGCTTGTCTCCCAACACTAAGCCACCACCTGCTACATTGAACCCCTCCAGCAACAAGTTTCTCAAGGATTCCGGACCTGCACAGAATGTTTATGTCTTTGAACCCTTAAAAGTGGTTCTACTTGGAAATTTTTAATGCTCTTCTCTCCCTTCCTTCTCTCATACCTTCAGCCCAATACAAAGGAGAGCAAATCTGTATGTGTGCACACACATTTACACAAATACACAAAAATCTACTCACGTGTAAGCAAGTTTAGAGTGGGAGGAAAACTTTTTTTTTAAGTTTATTATTGTGTAGATGCTGCCAATTAGTGATTTATGTGATTTTGGTTGGAAGGAAATAGGCTGGTAGGGAGAAGGAAGGAAATGGTTCCTGGTGTGTAAATTTGGCAAATAGTTCCCTGCACTTCATCCTCTCTCTGTTGACTTAAGAAGTTTTCTTAAGTCTCCATGAAATGTTCATTTCCACTTCTTCTCAAACCCCTAATTGCCCAAGCATTTGGATGATTGGTTGACTTCATTTCCCAGTCCACTTTCATGGTACTGTCTCGTGGAATTGGTTGCCTGGTAACTCTGATTCCAGGCTTGCTTCCTAGTAACCATGCTCCTTGTGTCCTCCAGTAACTATCTCCTACTGAGTTTTCCTGCAGCTTACATGTTATTTATTTCTAAATCTAAAATATGTGGACATAAAGAAATAATTTTATTTTCTTAGGGCTAGATGTAGAGTATATTTATATAAGAACATTTACCAAATAGTTATTGGTAAGAAGAGAATTTCTGGGTTCATGATCTATTTCCTGCTAGATAAAGTGACCCTTTTCTTCACAGATCTCTGTCCTTGTGAGTATGGCTTTCTGTAAATCTGACATCTATGTGAGCTAATTCTTACTTTCCTATGGGTGCTAAAGTGTAAGATTCAAAGTCATTCACAGGTCTGGATTAAAAGAAGATTAAAAAATAAAAGTTTAAAACAGCCAAACAAAACTTAAAAACAGAAAAAATGTTTGAAATGATAGACTTTGTAATATAGTGTCTTTTCTCATGTCACCAATCCATTCCAATTAATATGCAAATGAAGACCATTAATGCATATAATATTTGGATATATAGTATAGCAATGTAAAATATAAAACTATATAGTATATGTGCTAGCATCAGGGCTCTGTTTAATATGCCATATACAAACCTGTCTGAGAATATCTGTCTGATTCATGGACAAATCACTCAGAGAAACAATTTGTCTTCTCAGTATTCATTCTTCTATTCATTATTCATTCAGCTACCAGTTGTGGGAGGGAAAAAATGGCATTTTGAACCAATATTGTAATACAAAGTGAAAAATGATGTAATAGATATCTTAGGTTTACAGAAGACAAGTCAACTCTTGAGAAACTGTGGGATAATGGGTAAAGGTTTCTATTCCTAACATGCTTAAATTTGTATTTTTAGATGAGTAAGACATAGTTGAACACATGCATACTCAAAGATGAAACAAGTAATTTATAATTAATTTTTACTGCAAATTCTATTACCACTCTTATCAGAAAACTACATTTACAAATAGGAGTTAATCAGATCTCAAAAGCAAGATTCGAAATCACAATGATTACTGTGGCATTTTGATAGAATGGAAATAAATTTGACTTTGATGTGTGGTTGAAATGGAAATAAGTCAAATTTGAAATTAGAAAGGGGGATGCTGTGATGGTTCAGTAAGCTAAGCACTTGCCTTGCAGCCCCAGGGTCTGAGGAGCAGGTCCCAGCCCCAGCTTGTGTGGACCCATATGCTGAACTGGGGTGTGCTTTCCATGTGTGAGGTCCCCGGTTCAGCTCCCACCTGGGGTGAGCTTCCCATGTAGGAGGCACCCCCTCCCCCTCCGGCTCACAGGGAGTGCTTCCCAAGGGGGAGGCCATCTGCCTGGTTCCCACCCTGTACTGCCTGCACACACCTGTGTGGAATGAAACTATGTCCATGTATGGCTGTGGAGACTGCTCTGGGCCCTCCCCCTTCTCTCTGCCTCTCTTTCTGTCAAAACAATAAAATAGGGGAAGCTGGGATGGCTCAAGGGGTTAAGTGCTCGCTTTGCAGCCCTGGAGCCGGGGGATTGAATCCCGGCTCTGACCCATGCAGACCCATATGCTGAACTGGGGTGTGCCCCCGGCCCAGTACCTGCCCTGCGCCGCCCCACGCCCACCTGTGGAGTGGAACTATATGGAAAAACTAAGGCTGTCAACTGTGGAGACTGCTCTGGGCCCTCCCCTTATCTCTGTCTCTCTCTGTCTGTCTCTCTCTGTCAAAAACAATAAAAATAAATCTTAAAAACAAAAACAAACAAACAAACAATAAAATAAATGGAAAAGAAAGAAAGTAGAATGAATAAATTTAAAGGACTATTAAAAATCACACTCATGTGTATAAATGCAATAAAAACATTTTTCTCCATACAGACACAGCGAACATAGGTAAAAAGATTTTATAAAGGTAGAATCTTTAAAATTATTTTATGTTGATGTTGCTTATTATTAAAGCAAAGTACTGAAAAATACCTGACTAGACACTAAGAATCCACAAAATACAAAAGCTTAACCCTGGCTTAACAGTTGTTGATAGAATTATACTTAAAATTATCATTGTCACATGGCAGTTCTGTATAACTTAACCATATTCCATGAGATACAGCTGTGGTAAATATTAAGGAATAAATGAACTAGAATTGGTAATGGTTGTTACCCTGATCATTCAACTTACCCAAACTAATATAATTCTAGACATAAAAGCTAGTTAAGCTGAAACAGAACATAGTTAAAATACATTTGAGGTGGAGAAGATGTCTGCAAAAATAGAAATAAACATTTACATATTAAGTACTTTAGATATGCTAGGTACAGTGCTAAGCACTTTAAAAAGACTACTACATTTAGTTCTTCCAACAACCTCCAACTCACAGAAACAGAGACTAGAATGGTGGTTGCCAGGGACTGAAAGAAATGGGGAGATGTTGGCTACAAAGTATAAAATTTTAGTTATAAGAAAAGTATAAACTGGGGATACCTGGATAGCTCAGTGGTTGAGCACTTGCCTTGCAATCGTGAGGCCCAGGGTTTGATTCCCAGCCCCAGCTGGTGTAAACACATATGCTTGCTGGTAACTGCTGGGGTAGCTCAACAGTGAAGGTTCTCACCTTCCATACTGGAAGCCCCTGGTTCTGTCCCCACCCCGCATGTCCCCACATCCACCCTTGTGGAATGAAATCTTGTCACAACTAATGATGTACAATTATGGAAACTGCTCTGGGCCCTCCTCACTTCTCTCTCTCTCTCTCTCTCTCTCTCTCTCTCTCTCTCTCTCTCTCTCTCTTTCTCTCTCACCTTCTCTCAAAACAATAAAATAAATCCTTACCAAAAAAAAAAAAGAACGAAAGAGAAAGGTATAAACTTAATTTTTTTTTAAAGATTTATTTATTTTTATTGTTTTTGACACAGAGAGAGAGAGACAGAGTGAGAGACAGAGAGAAGGGGGGTAAAGTAGTCTCCATAGTTGGAAGTCATTAGTTTCCAATATAGTTTCACTCCACAGGTGGGCTTGGGACTGCACAGGGCTGGAACTAGGCCAGGGGCCTCTGGCATGGGAGGCACACCCCTGTTGGGGGCCTCCTACATGGGAAGTATTCCTGGGGCAGTAGTGGAACTGGGGGGCCCTCCCACATGAGAAGCTTGCCCCGGTGAGAACTGAACTGGGGGCACACCCCTGTTCAGCATATGGGTCCGCACAGGCCGGGGCCAGGATTCAATCCTCAGACCCTGGGGCTGCAAGATGAGTGTTCAACCCACTGAGCCACCCCAGCATCCCAGAAAGGTATAAACTTTCAACTCTGTGAGTTAGAGGCTTACACTTTCAGTTATAAGATGCATAAGTTCTGGGGATTCTAATGTGCAGCATGGTGATTATAATTAATAATACTGTGGTTTACACACACACACACTCACTCACTCCAGAAAAAAATCCAGCCATTATCAATATAATGAGAATGGTTACATGGCTGAATACTTTTCAGACAACGCTTGTATACTGAAATTTGCTAAAAGTAGATCTAAAATGTTCTCACCACAAAAGAAAAAAAGGTAAATATCCAAGGTGATGGATATGTTAATTAACTTGATCATGGCAATCATTTCACAATGTATACATATATATTTAAAAATAATTTTTATTTGTCAATCATACTTTAATACAACTGGGAGGATATAGCCCTCAACTTACACATGAGGCGACAGAGGCTTAGAGCAGTTAAACAAGTCACTCAAAGTTGCAGTGACCAATGATGAAGCCCAAGTCTCCATTTCCCTTATTCTTTCCTGTTCTGCTGTTCTCCCTTTAACATATTGAACACAACAACTGAAATTTTAACTCATATCAAAAGATAAGTGATTTTCTTCCTAGAAGTGGGAAGACAATGGGCATTTGGCTTTGGCTAATGGAATAGCTGGTGACAAATCACAGAAATGGAAGGGATTTTGTTCAAAGAAGAACCAGTATACTGTGCCTTGAGCATACAATGTTATGATGCTGGAGGATGAAACTGGAGGGAACACTTGAGCCCCTTTTGTTTCAGATCTTATTTGCTTAGGAATTTTGAATTGATCCTAAAGGCATTGCATAGTCAATGGAGGCTTGCATTTGATACTGAGAACTCAGATGTCAATGTGGAGGGTGAATTGGATGCATACTAAGAAATAGTTCCTAACAATCCAGACAAGAGGTGATGACGGACTAAACTAAGGTGGGAGTTATCAAAGTAAAACTGCTAGAGACCTTGGAGGGATAAAAGAAATTTGTTCTCTTCCTTCTCTGCAAGCACTCAATCAGCTGTTGCGTATTTGCAAAAATGGTAACAGTCAGCAAAGGAGCGTTGTCCTGGGTTTTTCACACACCACTTAATGTTTCCTGCTGTGGGTTCTTTACCAATTCAGACGAGGAGTCATCGCTTGTGGACTTCAGAGAAAAAGGTAATTATAAAATTCATTAGGCTTCCTAAATGAGGAAGTATATCTTCCAAGAAAGTAATTAAACCACCCTGGGCCAAGTGCCTCATCTATGTAATTTAAAGCTATGCAGTGGGTCATTGTTTAGTGTCTGAGACCTAGTGTACATGTAGCTGATTCATAATCATGCTCCATCTGGCCAAAATTAGTCACATCATTCTGTAGGCCAACCAAAACTATTTGTTTTGCTTTAGAGGTTTCAATATTCTATCCAATGTCATCTAGTATGCATCTGAATGATCTATTCTCCTTTTCCAAAATATTTGAATCTTGATAGAGTGAACAGAAAAAGTAGAATCTATATCATGTATAACAAAAGCTCTTGTTTCAAAAGCCTAAAATCCTTAACAGAAGGTTGGGATAAAATAGTCTTAAAAGACTGGGAAACCAAACAGATGTGTGCCAAGCTACCAGGTGTTGAAGTGGGCAATTAGGCCAACAAGCCAAAACGAAAGGAACAACCAAACCACTTTATTCACTTACTTTGACAGTGCAGGCAAGGGACAGAAGAGAAAGGCACTGGCTCTCTAGTGTTCCACTTTTCCCCGTAGAAGGGTACAAGGCAAAGATCCAATGGAAGCACAAATGGGGGATGTCATCTCACTGCCAAGGAGCCCTTAACAAAAAGCTCCTAATTTTTTCATGGACCTGTGCAGGTACAGGAAAGGAGAAAGGCTAGGTGTGAGAAGGTACTGAGTCAAAGTGGAGAAAACTGCCTTAGCTAAGGGTCCCTAATAATGAGGTCTTGGTGGAGGTTCTTAGAAAGGGTCTCAGCTGAAGGCCCCTGATAGAAAGGAATCCAAACGAAAGTGGCTGGGCTGCTTAATGCAGGTATACATATGCGTGTGGACGCCATCCGATGGCCTGAACACAGGTTGACTACAACTCTGTCCCTCGTGCAGCTTCCCCCATGAGGCCTGCCAGGCAAAGCCCTGCAATTGCCGATGGTCCAACCTAACAGACCCCATGCAGGACTTTGTTCTGGAGCCACACTCCTCAATGTGAATCCAGAAGAATCCCACTCTGGATTCAGGCATCTGGCATGCCAATCTGCCAAAGGCCATCAATTGTGAATAGAGGGCATAAAGGAAGTTTTTGGGTCTATCATGCAATAACTAAGGGTAGTTGGCAGTCTTGATTTTAGAAGCCCAAGACCAAAGATTAGATCTAGGAATTGGGCAGGGAGGAGAGAAACTAGAATGTTCTTTTCTGTTTCCCAACTCTGCTGATTTCCTCCCCATCTGTATGTCAAACTTTGAGATGAGAGGGAAGGGAAAAGGAGCGGTGCTCTGAAAATATTTGACCTTCCAGTCCTATGAGCACTGACCGTGTCAGCCTTCACCTTAGGGGAAGTAGGCATCCGCGCAAATTGTGTAATTTCAGAGCACTGGCAAGAGTCTCGCCATCTGGCCTGGATGCAGCTCATATCTCAGAAGTCTCTTACACTTGTTCTCTAATTTCCATTCTCACTGCTTCTCACTTAGATTATTGTAATAGACTTTTGATTACTGTCCTTGCCTCTGGTTTATTTTTCCCACTGGAATATCTGGTAAGCAATAAGAGACACAGAACTGGAGCGTCTTTGGAAATTGTGTAGAGTTGGTAATTGAAGCCCATGGGAATGAACAAGCTCTCCTAAACAGTGATGTAGTATTAAAAAAAATAACAACCACCACCAAACTTTTCTACTAATGAACTAGGGAAAGAATATACACCCATTTTGTCATTTATTCAATAAATAATTATTATGAATATTTATTATTATACTGATATTACACTTCAGGGATTAGGAAATTCTACCCAGGAAAAAATGGGGCCAGTGGGGTCAAGCTTTCAGCAAAGGATTTATATAGAAAATGATATTTGAGCTGACAAGAAAGATGAGATTTTTTTTTCCAGATGGGGTGAAAAGGGGAGGAGAGAGAGAAGAAGGGAGAAGGAAAGGAAATAGAAACATACAGACATTTTCCAGTTTTTTGGACATTGAGGGTAAGGTGGATAATGCATGAGATGAGTAGTATAAGATACAGCAAAAGGTAAATTGAAGCACAGTAATTGGAGGGCTTATATTCTATGATTAGTAATTTGGGCTTCATCCTTTAGGGAACCATTGGAGAATGTTTTACTTAGAGTAATAAAATGTTGACGTTTTGTTTTAGAAAGTCCAATCTGGCAGTCATATGAAAGATGTTTGTAAGGGTATGTATGACTGGAGACACTACTACCTATATATAGTCTAAGTAAAAATAAAATATGAGCCTGAATAGGGAAAATCCCAATGGAACGCGCAAGACACCTGAAGCTATTCAATAGGTACACTGAAAGGTAGAAGTAAAAGAGTCCAGATTTTAGGATCAGGTGTTTCCATTTATAAAGTTATATTTGGGCCTAGAAAAATTTAATTTACTTCTATTTATGCTCATGAAGATTTCTTTGATTTGTACCCTGTTTCTGGGATTGGTGGTTGTAATTATAACCAATTACACAAACACCTCATTTTGATAATCGTGTATTGCCAACAAATGACTCACAGTTTTGATATCTGTGGAGAAACCAGAGGTCACCTTGGATGATGCATTCTCAGTGGGGGTGCTGAAAACTGGTTCTTGAGAGAAGGTATAAAAAAAATCTCTGTGTTTAAAATATATATCAATATACATGCAGTGCACAAACATACAAGTATACACAGTATATCTGTCCCACTAAAACCTCATAAGGACTCCATATTATATAATTCCTTTTATATGAAATGTCCAGAAAGGCAGATCTATAGAAATAAAAAGTAGATTAGTGACTGTCTAGGGTTGGGGGAATGAGGGTGGGGGACTGGGGGTGATAACTAATGGGTACAGGGTTTATTTGGGGGTTGGTAAAAATGTTCTAAAGTTGATTGTAGTGATGGTTGCACAACTTGGTGAATACACTAAAGCCATTAATTTGTACACATTAAGTGGGTGAATTGTATGGTATATGAATTATATCTCAATAAAGTTGTTAAATAAAAAGATTTCCTCCTTAAAAAAAAAAGTCATGAGGGGGTGATTAGGAAAAAAAATAGCTAAAATATTTCTTTAAGCAACCAATAATGAAAAAAACTGACGGGGAAGCCAGGATGGCTCAGTGAGTTAAGTGTTCACTTTGCAGCGCCGGGGACCAAGGATCGAATCTCGGCCCTGGCCCATGTGGACCCATATGCTGAACTGGGGAGTTCCCTCAGTTCAGTTCTCTCTCTCTCTCTCTCTCTCTCTCTCTCTCTCTCTCTCTATCTCTATCTGTGTGTGTGTGTGTGTAAAAAAAAAACCAACTAAGAAACACTGTATTGGCTCAAGGAAAACAAGTTCATTTTCAATCAGTGTATTCTCAGCCACAACATCCGTGATAACCTATCTTCCCTACTTAGCCTAAAACAGCCCCTGGGTTGATTCTGAAACAGAAAAATTGATGTGTCCAGTCATCCCAGGTCCTTTGTCTCGTGTACTTGAAGAATGAGGACGCGGACTTCACAGGAAAAGTTAAGCAGACGTTTATTGGAAAGAGAGAAAGCTCTAGAAATGAGAGGGGACGTCCGAAAGTGGAATGCCCGAGTTATGACTATAAGCTACTGTTTTTATCTTGCAGAAGGGGGAAGGGGTCCAGAAATTATGGGCCTTGGCGTCCTTTGTTTTATTTTCTAGTATCCAGTGCCTTCCTCTCAAGGTTACATTTACAATCCTTAGAGATGGCTGTCAGAAGTCCAAGGTTTACATTTGCACTTCTTAGGTATGGGCGTCATGTCTACCCAGGCCTTCCTGACTGTAACTTTTGCTAACTATCTTACCATCCTGTTTCAATTCCACCCAAGCCAACCAGTATCCTAAGGGCCCCGTCTCTATCATAGGTTGAGTCTGGAATTAGTATTGCTACCCAGAGCCTCCTTTCTAAGAGCAGTTGGGCCGAAGAAAGGGTTTGGGGCAGGTGTGCCATATGGAAATCAGGAATCATGGCTGCTCTGCAGGAGTCATATTAGAAACTATCTCCTAAAATCTGGATATCTTGAGACCACTAGAGGTTCCCTGAACGTGTCACTGTCTAACTCAGAGTCGCAGGATAAGTTCTCAGGAAGACAGACTCCAAGGAGGTTAGTGAGCATAACTTTTATTAGCGAGTGCTCTGCCTATGGACAAGAGGGGAAGGAAGCAGGAGTCAGCAGAGAGAGAAGTTGAGCTATGATGCAGTTCTGAACAATGGGCTCAACCAGCCCCAAGAAAAGATCTGGAGCTGAGATAAACCCATCAGAGTTGTCCCAGCAGTTAAGTGTAAGCCCTTCCTTCCTGAAGGGATAGCTGGCTGGTGCATCATGGCATCCATCCCACTCAACATTTCCCAAGGTCAGAATTGGTTCTTTAAGGATGCCAACAGGGGGTGCCAGGATAACTCAGTGGATTGAGCACTTGCTTTACAACCATGAGGTCTGAGGATCGAATCCCAGAGGCCTTCAGCTCAGCCCTACATCCACTCACATGGAATTAAACCATGTCACAATGAACAATGCACGGCTGTGGAGGCTCCCCTGGGCCCTCCTCCCTTCTCTCTCTCGCTCACCCTCTCCCAAACAAAAATAAAATAAAATAAACCTTAAGGATGTCAACAGAAGCTCAGGAGATATCTTGGTTGCTGTAACTAAAGCAAACTATAGAACATGACCTCCCAGATGAATTCATTCTTTTAGTCACAGAACCATGGAGAATGAGTTTGTATAGCATTGTAATGAATATGCAACTAACACTAGTTAATAATATCACCAATTTATGTTTATATTATGATGAAATATATGAACCAGCGATCATCAAAGGAGCCACATCCATCAATGTTAGGATATTTATATGCCAATAATGTACATTTCAATACCGTGAACGTATGTTCAAGGGTAGGACCCAAAAAAACCTCAGAATTTATGTATTAAAAATTCTGTATTTATTCTTACATGTTTAAACTTCAGTCACTTTCAAAGTACTCTCTGTTTGATGCAATACACCTATTGAGACATTGATTTTGATGCCTTTTAATGTTCCCCATTTTTTACTTTATCTCTTCCACATCGACAAAACATTTCCTTTGAAGACTTTTTTTCATCAGGAAAACAAAAAATCTGTCACTTGGGGAGAGACTGGGTGAATAGGGAGTGTGGGGCACAGGGGTCATGCCATTTTGGGTCAAAAACTGAACACTAAGCACAGCATGGGCAGGTGTGTTGTCACGCTACACATTGTGTAAATCACCCACCATGAAATGGTCAAACATGTTGACAGAGTCTAAAAAAAAAAAAAATTCACTGAAGCCAAACACAGTCTTTTACCACAACGCCAGCTGGTCCACTGATGCAGATGGGTCCCCAGACACTCATCTAGTGGGGGAAGCCTGTACTACAAGGGGTTACCCACTAGAAGCTACTGTAATTCCATTTTGGGGACGAGTCGCCTTTATATGTTATCTAGCATGCAATGTATCAGGTAAGACACACTATTTATTTAAGACTGATTACCACATAATAATATAAAAAACTCTACAGGGGAAGCTGGGATGGCCTAGCGGGTTAAGTGCTCGCATTGCAGCCCTCGGGTCCAAGGATCGAGTTCAGGTCCTGGTCCAGCCCCAGCCTGTGCGAACCCATAGTTCTTGCTGGGGTAAACTTCCCATGTTGGTGGCCACCGGTTTGGCCCTCTAGTTGAGGGGGCGTGCCTCCCATGTGGGAGGCCTCTAGCCCAGTTCCCTCCCTGCATGACCCCAGCCCACCTGTGTGGAATGAAACCATGTTGAAAACTGATGACATACAACTAAATTATGAAGACAGCTCTGGACCCTCCCACCTTCTCTCTTTCTCTCTCTGTCTCTCTTTCTCTGCCAAGAACAATAAAATAAATCTTTAAAAACAACTATACAGATATGTTTAGTATTTTCATATACGTGTAAGAATGTATTCATTAATATTTTCCATATTTTATAGCTGCGGGAAACCCTGCTCTTATCCAAAGCCATTCCTATCCTTAAGCTTTCCATGCTTTGCTACTACTATGTCTTCTTGGCTCCTGTTGCTCTCCTGCTAAAGAACCCTATATTTAAAGGCATGAAGAATGCAAAATGTCTATAGGAGGGCTTCAGGGAGACTATGAACTCCCCAGAATTCAATGCAAAGTTGTTGCATTATTGCCTGTGTACATACATTTTTCTAGGACAAGAATCTATAACGTTCATCATATCCTCAAAAAAGTCATAACTTTGAGTTTATTAGTCACTTCATCTTTCATGATGCTCTTTCTACCATTTTCTTATATTCACTTTGCACTTTTGTATTTCATCAAGAGTTATGAATCAGATTTCTTTGAAAGGGTCATTTCAGGATAAGAACACAAATGTTTAGTGAATAGAAGTTTTCCCTGCCTTATAGATAGTCAAAAGAAGTTATCTCTCTTAATCTCTTACAGTGAAGGCCCCTAATTCAAATTCTTCTAGGTAGTTAAAGGGAGGGAAAGAGACAAGTTTCCCTTGAGCCTGCAGCTAAAGTTGCCTTTAGTTCAAAGTAATCTTCATACCCCTGAGGCACATCTAGGGGTGGTTCATTCTGAACCCCTATAGTTCCCTCCTCTGAAACTTCACTGGAATTTCACATTCCAGAAGTTGGACTGATAGACTGTTCCATTATTAAACCAGTCTCAGTCTTTAGACAAGTTCAGTTCTTAAATAGTTGTGTCTCATTTCAGGAAGTGGTGATGCTGATGGGCTCCCAAAGTTAAGCCTATGATGTAAGCAGCCAGGTATTTATTAGGAGGCATCTCTATGGAAACAAAAGAAAAACAAAGTTTACTGACTATAATCCTGGTTTTTGAGGTCTGAAGGTAGGCAGTCAAGAAGATTTCTAGATGTCTGTCTTGAATCATTTTCAGATGAAGTGAAGACATGTTTCCATTTTTAAAGGTTTATTTTTTATTGTTTTTGACAGAGAGAGAGAGAGATACAGAGACAGAGAGAAGGGGGAGGACCCAGAACAGTCTCCAAAGTTGCACATCATTGATTTTTCCACATAGTTTCATTCCACAGGTGGGCGAGGGGCTGCACAGGGCAGGAACTGGGCTGGGGTCTCACCCCGGTGAGAACCGAACTGGGGGCACTTCCCAGTTCAGCATATGGGTCCGCACAGGCCGGGGCCCGGATTCGATCCTCGGTCCCCGGGGCTGCAAAGTGAGCACTCAACCCACTGAGCCATCCTGGCTTCCCCATGTTTCCATTTTTAAGATGAGGATTCTGAAGCCTAGAAAAGTTGTCACTTGCTAAGTGATAGGGGTTAGGACCAGGATTCAAACACTAAAGCGTGACTTCAGAATCCTCATTTTAACACTATACTTTGATTGGGGTAACCTCTAAGATCTGTCTCCTAATACCCAACCTCCTGTGCCACCTGTTTAAAGATTCAGTGACTTATCTCTGTACCATGGAGCATTATGCCATTTTATTTCACATAATTTACATCATTAAAATTATGGTTTTGGTTATATTGACTTGATCCAGTTTAACAAGTTTTTGTCAAGCCTAAAACACTGGAAGTAACTAAGGAAGAAGAAGCAGGTAAAACCAGTCATAGTTTGGCCCAGGGCCAAGGTGGGGAAGAGAAATTTATTTTTCAACCCTAAAGGTGTAAGGGAAGGACTGAGTCTTGGCTTCCAACTTCATAGGCGGGAGAGTCTAGTGCCTCTCTGTAAGGAAGAAGTCACCTTCACCAGCAGGAGTCTCTGCTTCACCCAGCAAGTGGGCTCTTCTTTTGGCTCCAGAAATATAAGCTGGCTGCATATTTTTTTCTCAGTCCACAGGAGGAACTTTAGAACCCAGATTTATCAGGACAAAAATAAAATAAAAGTAAAGCAACACAACTTTTCTCTGGCTTTTTTTTTTTTTTTAACTGAAAGAGAATTGGTAATATAGGCAACTATAATTTAAAAAAAATTTTTTTCTTTAGAAAGTAAATCCTGAGCATGGTGATTCCTAAAGTCTTTAAGTTAATATACTAGACTTGGAAGTGAACACTTGGCTTGTCTTTTTGTACTTAGCCCCCAGCTGTCTGATAGCCTGTAACTCCTAAAATACCTTTGTATTACCCTTCCAGACCCCCCTTCAGGTCTGTCTGTTTTGATTCTGAACTCTTCTCCTGACTTTTCCCATCTTCTCCCATATGCTAAAGTGGCCCTGAAAATACTAATAATTTCTGGATTAAATAATCATCAACTCAAAACTATGTAGTACTTTACCTTCTCAGCACAAATAGGTACTGAAAATATAAAACAGATCTACCAACTATAATGCAAACTTAGTTACTGGAAAATGGAAGTAAAGGAAGACTGGAAGGAGAGAAAAAGGAAAGAGGCAAAGAAAGGGAAATTGTTAATAAACTCCATCTATGTAGTGCAATATGTGCTTTTACATGTTTTCTCTTAATTTTATATGTAACCAGCCTCCTTAAATCCCACTGGTGAACTTGAACTTTGATTTATTGAGAAAGTTCAGAGAACCCTGGATTTCAAGGTCAGATATTTTACACACCTGTTATAAGATTATCTGTAAGAGAAATTAGTGTAAATAAAGCTGTATGTTCAGCTCAATTTTTTTCTCTGCCCTAACCACCTCCCCCCGCCGCCCCCCCCCCCATGTCCAAATAACTTCCTCCCAGGCCCACATCTCAGTCCTGAATTTATTGCTTCTGAAACCTGTGGAGCAAAATGTAAGGGAAGGAAATAAATAATGGATGAGAAGCTTGGCTGGTAACAGATTGTTGCAACAGAAGCAGAATCTACAAAAGTTAAGATGCAGTTCTGCACATCTTAAGAGATCTTGAGTACAAGAGATGGTAAAGAAAATCTGGCTGTCTTTAGTAGCTCCATGATTATGAGCCCACACTTCACAGTTGTTACAAGACAACCACAGTGATCCTACACAATCCAAACACTTGAGGTGGTCTAGAGTGTGACTTGAGGTCCATGAGAATGGGCACCTGTTCAGAGAAAGCTCTTTCTTACTGGATCTGAAATGCCCCCACTTTTTCATTAAATCTTAATGGTTTCCAAGTTCCAACATCATAACACCAGGGGAACCATATTGTATCTATCAGATACCCAAATTTAACTGATACGACTAGAAAAAGGATTGAAAAAAAGGGAGAATGATATCAGCAAGATGGTGGACTAAGAAGCTACAGAACTTCCTTCCCCACAGAGACACCAAGTTAACAATATATGGATCAGAATATCTCGGTGAGAACTCTAGGGACAAGTCAAGAAGCTATAGCACTCAAGTCATTTTAAAACAAAAAAGGGATTCAAACAAAATGGGTAGAAAAATTTGAAGTATTTGGCATGTCCGTCCCTGCCTGTCCCCTGAACAATTGTCAGGGATTTCCCCTCAGATGGAAACAAAAGAACAGACCATATGTCCAACATTCTAACTTATCTGGGGATTACCTGAGGGACTAGTCTCTATTTTCCCTGATTCGGACTACTGAAAGGACTGGCACCAGAGTTTGGAAGCCACTAAAACCAGAGGCAAATATTATAGCATGTTAGAGCTGCAGAACCACAGGTAGACACCAGGGGAGGAATACATCAGGAAAGGTTTGAGATATCCTAGAACCTGCAGCTAAGTTGACTGGCAAAAATCTCCCCCTGCACAAAGCCAATATGCAAAGACTGGGAGATGTGGTTGTTTTTTTTCAAATACTCATAGCCCAGCAAAAGATTACAAGGCAAAGAAACAAACACAGAAACAGACCAATTGAGGGACCAAAATAAAACTCCAGAAACTGACTCTAAAGAAATACAGATCTGGGGAAGCTGGGATGGCTCAGCGGGTTGAAGGCTCATTTTGTGGCCCCAGAGCCCGAAGATCAAAGCCCGGCCCAGGCAGACCCATATGCTAAGCTGGGGTGTGCCCCAGTTCAGTTCTTGCCAGGGCCTATGCAGGAGGCTCCCGGCCTAGCCGCGCCCACCTGTGGAATGAAGCTATATGGAAAACTAATGCTGTCAACTGTGGAGACTGCTCTGGGCCCTCCCCCTTCTCTTTGTCTCTGTCTTGTCTGTCTCTCTCTCTGTCAAAAACAATAAAAATAAATCTTAAAAAAATAAACAAATAAACACAGATCTATGAACTGTCTGACAAAGAATTTAAAATAACTGTCACAAAGATTTTCAATGAGGGAAGCCGGGATGGCTCAGTGGGTTAAGCACTCACTTTGCAGCACTGGGGACCCAGGATCGTATCCCGGCCCTGGCCCGAGCGGACCCATGTGCTGAACTGGCCCCCAGTTCAGTTCTCTCTCTCTCTGTCTCTCTCTGTTTCTCTCTCTCTGTCTCTCTCTCTCTCAAAAACAATTAAAAAAAAAAAAAGATTTTCAATGAGCTAAGAGAGAACACAAATAGACAACCAAATGAAATCAGGGAAATAACACATGCACAAAATGAGAATATCAACAAAAAGGTAGAAACTATTAAAAAGAACCAAACAAAAACTCTGGAACTTAAAAATATAATAACAGTGCTGGAAAAAAAAATTACTAGAGTTCAATATCAGACTTGATAAGTCAGAAGAAGGAATAGTGAACTTAAAAACTTAAAGACAGGTCATTTGAAATTAACAGGTCATTTGAAATCACTGAGTCAGTGGAATAAAAAGAAAGAATAAAGAAAAGCAAAGAGAACATAAGGTATTGATGGGATATTGCCAAGTATCCTAATATACACACTAGAGAATCCCTGAAGAGAGAGAGAAAGGAGTTCAGAGCTTATTTGAATAATGGCCAAATCTTTCAAAATCTGAGAAGAGAAACAGACCTATGGATTCAAGACCCTTAATCAACTCTAACTAGGACCAGTCCAAAAAGAACCACACTAGGACACATTATAATAAAATTAAAGTCAAGATAAAGAATCTTGAAAGCAGCAACAGAAAAGCAATTTGTAGCACACAAGGGAGCTTCCATAAAATTTTAAGTGGATTTCTCAGCAGATACTTTGCAGACCAATACAGAGTCTCATGATATACTTATTGTAGACTCTCAGTTAACCGGCACCCATGGGGATTGGTAGATACCAGATAAATGTAAGTAGACTCTCGTTAACTGGCACCCATGCTGGATAAATATAGTATTATTTATTTTCTTTCTTTCTTTCTTTCTTTCTTTCTTTCTTTCTTTCTTTCTTTCTCTCTCTCTCTCTCTTTCTTTCTTTCTTTTTCTTTTTTTGCCAGTTGCTTTAGTTCCAGTTAACAGAGAATCTACTGCACTTGATATGCTGAAAGGGAAAAAAGGTCTGCCAACCAAGAACTGTCCTTCAAAAATTAAGGAGATATTAAGACTTTCCAAGATAAACAAAAGCTGAGGGAATTTATTATCACTAGACCTGCTCTGTAATCATTATTAAAAAGGGTCCTGGGAAAGCTGGGATGGCTCAGTGGGTTAAGTGCTCACTTTGAAGCCCTGGGGACCGAGGATCAAATCCTGGTCCCAGCCCATGCGGACCCACATGCTGAACTGGGGTGTGCCCCCAGTTCAGTTCTTGCCGGGGCCTATGTGGGAGGCTCCCGACCCAGTTCCTGCCCTGCGCAGCCCCGTGCCCACCTGTGGAGTGAAACTATATGGAAAACTAATGTCAACTATGGAGACTGCGCTGGGCCCTCCCCCATTCTCTCTCTCACCTTCTCGCAAAAATAATAAAATAAATCTTTAAAAATAAATAAATAAATTTTGGGATAACTTGTCATGGAGCTATAAGTAACATATATCTCTTTAGAAATTCTGTAGGGGAAAGAAGATAGGCACATGTGTGTGTGTGTCTGTCTGTCTGTGTAAAGGGTGTTAAAATGTTAAATGCCTGATGACACAAAAACATAAATTATGAGAACCGGAGTAGTGACAAAAACAAAAACAAACAAACAAACAAATCCACGTGCAACTTCACATACCAGCAGCAGAGCGGATCTCAGCACTTGGCTAAACAGACTGCTGCCAAGTAGACAGAATTTGAGAGTAAAAAGGTACAGATTAGCTCCAACAGCTCACCTCATTAACCTGAAAACTTTCCAATAAAGACAAATTTCATTGAATTTCCTAGTATTGGGCCTTTAATCATCTCCTAGAAGGAATAACATCTTAAAATAGTATTTTAATAGGGTCATGACAGGAAACAAGCTAACTCTAATGGCTCATCTAAAGAGACTTTTCATACCGACTATGTACAAAAGCAAGGGCTTGTTACAGGAACCAAAGAATGTTGAAACATCCAGAGACTAGCAAGAGAGGGGAGATATTTGGCCAAAAGGCAGAAATCATGTTACCAGAGTCCACAGCAATTGTGTTGACAGGTAGGCCCTGGGAGGAGGGGGCACCCAAACATAACTATCGTAATGACAAGACCATGGTGCCAAAGCAGGGAAGGAGTGGGGAAGAAATACATTAATCTCTCTCTGCCTCCATCCTCCAGTGTTACATCGATTCTTTCCTTTGGGCAAAGCTGACGAGCAGCAAAAGGGCAGAGGAGCCCAGTTGGTGGAGGGGGTCCATGGCCCAGGGCACAAGGCCAGACAGAAAAAAAGTACAGAATGGCTGGGGGAGGTGGGAGTAGCACAGAGTTAGAGCATTTCCATATTCTTTAAAAAATCTTACAGATCACCTAAGACAGTGCACCAGGCCATCTGTGTCAATCCTCTCTATTTATCCCTAGCAGAAGTACCTAAACTACAATCATGGGAAAACGTGTGACCTTTGGAGTCAGACAGGCCCTCTCTCTGCTTCCAAGCTGTGTGACCTTGGGCTAATTACCTAACCTCTGAAAACCTCAGGTTTTGTCTTTGTAACCTGAGCATCATAATAACCTCATGGGGTTGAAATTAAATATATATGCAGAGGGGTGGAGAGACTAGCCTCCTCCCCATGGGGAGCTATTGACTTTAGTTAAGCATGAAAAATTTGATCACCAGAGTCACAGTGAGCCTGACTTCACAACTAGTGGAGTGGCTCACCAAAACATCTTTAGTACCACTTAAATACCCATCAACTAAAACCTGGTGAAATATATTCCAATATGTTCATGCAAACACATATAGCTATATTTTAAAATGTGGCAGTTCATGATATACTGAAATACAATGATTTGCAAAATAGTACTTATCATTGAAGATGACAGATGATAGATAGATAGATGATGATAGATAGATAGATAGATAGATAGATAGATAGATAGATAGATAGATAGATAGATAGATCATATCTAGAGGGATGCATAAGAAACAAATACCAGTGGATGCCATTGGGAAGGATTTTGGAGGACTGAGTCCAGGTGTAGAAGAAAAACTTAATTTTGATTATATACTCTTTTATAGAGTATAGTTTGAATTTTTTCCCACATATATGTACAATCTTTTTAAAAACTTCCTTGACACCAAAAGTCTTTCAAATTGGTGTCTTGTATTCTTCTATTTATTTCGCTTACTGCACAACCATTACAAAATGCTTACTACTATACTAGGTGCTAGGGCTACAAAAATAGGAAGCAATCTTTGCTTTCAAGTACCTATAATCTAGTTGCAGAGAGAGAAAAAGCAAGCAGATATCCTTCATGCAGTGTAATAAGGATGGCCTATATTATTTTCCTGACTTAAATCTAAAGACACATACATGCCCAATTCCCCTTACACTGTCCCTTTTCATTGTACTTATCACAATCTAACATCCTATATAATTTACTGATGTATGTTTATGTCAGTCTCCCTATACTCCAGGAAGGTGAGAATTTTTGCCCGTTTTGTTCATTGCTAGATCTACAATGCCTAAAATGGTGAAAAGTCCCAATGTTTGTTGAATAAATGTTGATTGAATAAATGCTATGTAACATAAAAGTACAGAATCCAGCAGAAGTAGTGCCCCTTTTTAATGAGCTGGTAATGCTCTGGCAGTTACATCTGCTGGACCCTGTCTGTAAAAGGAGCTACCAGAACCAGCAGAAGGAACACCAAGCTTCTGAATAGAGGTCAGAAAGGCTTCACAGCACAGGTGATTTTGGTGTTAAATCTTGAAGCAAATCTGGTGACTTTGGCTGAAACACTTAATTTTATAAGAGCAAGAAAATGAGAAATACAGAACGATGAAACATACAGGAAACTGTGAGTCCAAAGGCAAGAGCTCTAAGTGAGAACAGCACATATGGAAAACTAAACATAATGGCAATAATAGGAGTTGCAGTTACTTGTTTAGTGTATGTGCTGCTGTAGCAAACACAAGGTTATGCTGGCTGGGTGATGGGTTCTTTTTCTGTGGGTGTCTCTAAATTTTTACATAATAAAATATTAAGAATAAATAAATAAGTAAACTAGTTTTTAATAATTATTTTAAAAATGTAAAAATAAATGCTTTCTAGGCAGAGGGACACGGCTATAGCTCCCAGCCACATGGACAGTAACAGCAGGCAAACTGGGGTGGCAGTGGGTGGTAGGTAAAGAGGGTAGATACCTGAGAAGGGATGCACTTATATAAGTCAATAGTTTTTCTATTGTAAATGACAACTCAAACTAGCTCAACTAGAAAAGGAAATTCATTAGTTCACATACTAGGGAGTCTGAAGGTGAATCTGGCATTAAAAGCTGCTGGATCTAAGAACCTAATTGATATGGCCAGAGCTCTGTCTCTCCCTTATATCCTTTGTGGCCTCTGTTCAACTTCAGTTTTCAGGTAGGTCTTCTTCAGGTGGTAAGCAAGACAGCCATTGATAGCTGCCACCTCAAATCTTCCCAACATAAAGAAATTCTCTCTCCCAATGTTCATGTATAAATCTCATGGAAATTTACGATTAGCTCTACTTTTTGTGCCCCTCCCTGAACCTATCACCACCGTAGGGTGGGGAGATGGAGCAATATTATTGGCCAAGTCTGTAATAGCTTTAGAAGTGGTGTGGAAGGGGAACTCAGACACCATGATTGACAGCTCCACCAGGACCACATGGAATAGGAGAAGGAAGAATCCCATAGGGGATGGATGCTAGCAGATCCAAACAACCGACATCATGGCCCCCATGGAGGGCTACAATTGTTATTGGAGACGGGAAGTTTGTAGGGGTGCAGAGTAGATTGAGTAGTAGGAGAGTAGGGATAGACAGAGATGCCTTATTTTTCTAAATAAGGCCAGCCTAAATTGAACTCTGGAATTATAGAGAAATTTGTTGTTGCGGTGGGGGTGAGGGGTCAGATAGTAGGATGAATGAAAATATGAAGCTCACATTAATTAGCGTCATATGGCTAATGCTACATCTGGGTATGAAATAGTTAAAAACCTCCCACTTTTCCATAGAAGGATGATTGAAGACTGAATACGGATGAAAACTGGTGCTGGGAATTTTGTAATTTTCTCAGGTAAATTGTGACATTAAATGCAATTAGAAAAACATCCCCAAAATAGCTTTGTTTTGGTTGGCATGTGCCCAAACCCTGAACAGCTTAGATTAGCATAAAAGATATTCAGATATATGTCTTTCATATGCACTTAAGAAACTGAACTGAACTAAACATGCCATCTGTTTAGGAGGTATGCAAGCTCCGGAGTGAGTTTGGAAAGGAAGGGGGCTTCAGTCATAGAAGACCGCTAGGCAATGAGAAAGGTAGAGACTCAAAGAAGCAAAAACAAGGTCAAAATCCAGAGCAGATAGAGCGCCTGAGACCCATCAAGCCAGCATGAGTACTGTGCCTTCTGCTGTGTACTCCACCACATCCTTTGCTTCCAAATAGCTCCACACACATCATCTCTAAGAAATCCCCCAGCCAATCTCAGCAGTAATGAGTTACTTCATGAGTGCTATGCTCAACCACAGGATGAACTGACCTGTCCCCAGTGCTCGCCCATGAGGAATGAAGGGAAAGGTTATGCTGACACTAGCCCAAAGAAACATGGGTCTTAAAAACTCTGGCTCTTGCAGGATACAAAATCAATGTCTCAAAATCAACTGCATTTTTGTATGCCAACAATGAAACTTCAGAAAGAGAGATGAGAAGATCCATTCCCTTTGCCATTGCAAACAAAAAAATGAAATACCTAGGAATAAATCTAACAAAGAATGTGAAGGACTTATACACTGAAAACTATAAGACACTCTTAAAAGAAATTAAAG
>PVKE010021131.1:9358-26926 GCA_004027555.1 Craseonycteris thonglongyai
GAGAGAGAGAGAGAGAGAGAGAGAGAGAGAGAGAGAGAGAGAGAGAGAGAGAGAGAGAGAGAGAGAGAGAGAGAGAGAGAGAGAGAGAGAGATGCAGAGACAGAAATAGAGAGAAGGGGAAGGGCCCAGAACAGTCTCCATAGTTGCACATCATTGGTTTTTCCATATAGTTTCATTCCACAGGTGGGCTTGGGGCTGCACAGGGCAGGAACTGGGCTGGGGTCTCACCCCAGTGAGAACTGAACTGGGGGCACTCCCCAGTTAAGCACATGGGGCTGCATGGACTGGGGCCGGAATCTGATCCTTGGCCCCTGGGGCAGCAAAGTGAGTGTTTAACCTACTGAGCCATCACAGCTTCCCTGTATTTTTTAAATTTTAACATGTAGTCTGCATCTATAAATATTTAGGTTTTGAAATACCTTTATTTTGTAATAAAACTTTCCAGCAAAAATTAGCTCAAAATAAAAATGCATATTAAATTAAATAATAAATTCTGAATTATTATTTTTTAAAAAGTTGATGAAAACATGTACAATGTTTAAAGTGATATAATGAGCATAGATTCAACAGACATGAATAGAGGATAGAAGTTCAGAACCAGAGAAAACACAGACAAGCAATTGCCAGGTTATTGCAGAGTTGGAAAAAAATGAGCAACAAGTAAATTTGAAAAGGCTTTTATTTTGAATTTGAAAGAAAAAGTCTTTGCAAATGTAGAGTTTAGTTTCTCGCTCTTTGTTTTCTTTATAGCTAGATTCTTAATAAAATAGGCTATTCTTCTAGTTCTTCATTTCCTCTTTAGTGCAGTTAGGTGTTTGATTTACTCTCCTTGAGATTGTTATTGTTATTAATATATTTATAGGTGTTAAATCAAATACTCTTGGCTTTTTCACCTTTCTTTGATGTCTCTTTTCCCTCGGCTATTAGGAAATCAGTGCTTCTTATCTTTACGTTACTGATTTTTTTTTTAAGATTTATTTTATTGTTTGACAGAGAAAGAGACAGAAGTGGTAGGGCCCAGAGCAATCTTCATAGCTGTACATCAATAGTTTTAACATAGTTTAATTCCACACAGTTGGACGTGGGGCCAAGCAGGGTGGGAACTGAACCAGGGACTGCCCCTGTGGGAAGCATCCCCTGTGTGGGAACTGAACTGGAGGACTTCTACATGGGGAGCACACCCCAGTTCAACATATGGGTCTGCGCAGGCTGGAACCTGGACTCATTCCTCAGACCCAACAGATGCAAGTCAAGCGCTCAACCCGCTGAGCCACGTAGCATCCCTGGCACTGTGTATTTGGATATATTCTCCACAGTTGATTCCTTTAATGTCATTATTTCCTAGAATTTCATACTAAAAATTTTATTAATTTCTTTTAATTTTTTTTTAAATTTATTGTTTTTGACAGAGATAGAGAGAGAGAGATACGGAGACAGAGAGAGAACTGAACTGGGGGAACTCCCCAGTTCAGCATATGGGTCCGCGTGGGCTGGGGCCAGGATTCGATCCTCGGTCCCCAGGACTGCAAAGTGAGCGCTTAACCCATTGAGCCATCCCGGCTTCCCCAATTTCATTAATTTTATGTGCATATGCTTTCTTCATTTTGTAATAATAAAACAGTAGTGATTTATTGGGTGTGTAGGCCTGGGAAGCTGTATAATACAAGCTTATGAATTAGGCATTTTCTCCATTTGCAGACAAGCAAACATCATCAGAGAGCTTAAATAATGTGCTCAAGGTATTAGTCTCAGAACAGAGCAAATGTATGTCTGGCATACACCAATGACATCATTTTAACCTCTATTCTATGGTCTCTCTTTCTGATCTCTTTCATGATTTCAATCTAGTATAAATGAATTGCTTCTGAATATCTCCTTCCATCTCAGATTTCTCTATGCAGCCCCATATAAATTTATTTACATAGTCAACATTTTTATGTTGTCACATTTTATCTCAAATTTTTCATGTCTAATATTAATCTTATTTTCTCGTTCTTTCCCAAACTTGCTCACTGATTATTCTCTAACTTGATGAATAGAAAGACCATTCACTCTTTTGTCCTCTCAAAAATGTATGGTTTCACGTTGTCCAGCATGTCTCATCAAGTCACTTTCTTAGTATGCTATATCCCCCCTCATTTTTACATATTTACTCTTCACTCAGTTTCTCCTCATGCCTATCTCCCTATCTGTTAGCAAATTAAGTTTTTAAAAAGCTTCAAAATTCAACTTAAATGTTTCTAATTTTATTACCGGTAAGCCAACTCTGATATCCTCCTCTACCTAATCTGTAATGTACATTTACTACTTTGAATGAAAATTCTATAGTGACCAGAACTCTGTTTTCTTGTCTGCCTTCTCAATTAAGCCAATGAGATATTATACTTTAAGGCAAGTACTTTCTATCTTGTTTTTGAATCTCTGGAAACTAATCCTGTTTCTAGTATGCAGTTGTAGCTTTTACATGTATATTAAATAAGTGAATTGATACAGGTGGTATGTCATTTATAAAGTTATTTTTCTAGGTTCATGTATCTTCTGCTTTCCAAAAGTTTTTGTTAACACCTGTTTGATTTTGAGGAAGACCCGCATTAGCACCTGATTTCCAATACAAACAGTATTTTCACTTTTACAAAAAAACAAAAAACATTTGTACCATTCTAATTGTACTAAAAAACTTTCTGAAGGTGGGGGTATTTCTTGCTTTGCGCCATTTAAACCTATAAAAGGTTTCATAGAAATTCAGGTCAAAATCTGTATATAAATTTTTCATTAAGTGTATCTCTTTTATAGATATTTATGACTATTCTTTTGTATTAGATTCTAGTTAAAGTACCTTTTTTTGTTTTTCTTTATGGAAGTTTAGAGTTACTTCCTGACTCATAAACCCTTTTTGCTTCACATTCTAAAGCTAATTTTAGAATGGTGGAGCGATCTGAAATTAAAAACAAAAAAAGCCATTCTAATTATTAATAATAAAAGCATTAAGATCACAGAATGGATTTGCTCAGATTTGCCAAACAGATCTAAATGTCTAATTACTCCTGCTATTATCTCTCAAGGGTTAATTTTAGACTGTCCTTTGGACAGTGTAAACTTGACTGCATACTTGAGCGCTAAATACAGTACATAAATACTGAGTTGCTTGAAGTCTCTTCTATTCTAATGAAGAAAACATTTGTAGATAAAAGAAAATGACTAAACAAATGGTTGTTTTACATTGTTCAGTTACTTGGCCCTTAAATACTTATTTATATTTATATATTTAAAACATCCTAAAATGGTCACTGTTTTTCATGTACCAAAATAAATTTATATTTGAAAATGAGATATTTATAGAAGTATTTCAGTATACTTCTGAAATCATGAATAGTTTCAATAAAAGGTCAAGGGTATTTTAGCTAAGTATTACTTTGTTTTTATTCACTCAATAATTAGAAAAGTTTGATATTTTCTTTAACACATTAATTTTCCAATAATAATGTGCACTAGTCAAACACACACACTTTTAAACCACATTACAGAGCCTGTTGTTCATTGACTACTTTCTAACTCATATTATACTTGGGAGAATATTAAAGTTATTTAATGAGATAACACAGGTTTACCAGGAGTGAATATTCACTCACTTTCTGTTTCTCATTCTTTTTTATTTCTCTCTTCTTCTCTCCTTTTCTTTGTCACTGTCTCCTCTTCTAAAATACACAACTGCCTAAAAGATGTTTTTGAAATTTGAAGGGATAATGACATTATGGTTAAATTATTAATGTTTTACTGGAATATATATTTTCTCAAAAACTCTGAAAGTTCTTTTCAGCTGTGATAGTAACAGCATTAAACTATACTACATAAAATACCCTCTCAAAAATAAAAAAGAAAGAAAACAAATAAACCACACAAGTTCATCTTCTGTAAAATATCCTCAAAAGACTTGCTGAATTTGTTGAAACATGTGCATTTCCTAGTTTTCCTAAACTTTATAATTTATTGATTGGTAAAATAGAGTACACTATATATGAGATGAAGGACATGGTTACAATTTTATTTGAAGTTTAAGTGATGAGGGTAGCACATTAAAGGTGATGAATCATCACTTTGAAGATGACATTATCAATGTCACAGGAAAAGGGTGAAATCTAACCCTCCCCATGTTGTAATATATAGTATTGAGAAAATATTTTTCTTATTATAAATTTTCTTATAAAAGGAATACCTTACGCAGTCTAGGTATTAGAATATAAAATAGAAGGTATTAACAATTCATTTTATACACTATAAATATAGTTTCAAAAGCAATATTAACTTCATAAACCAAAAAATTCAGCCTGATTTTAGTGAGGTGAATGTGAAGACATCTAATCTTGTAACTGTAAGAATAATATGTAACTAACTGTGTATGTGCAAGTATGAATATAAATTGAGTTGAATAATAAAAGATAAGTATGCTTATTTCTGGCTCTGAAAGCTTAAAACACAATACAGACTTTTTTAAGGCAAGCTCTTGAAGTAAACTTAATTTCTTTCTCTAAACAAAGAAAAAGAAATGAAAGATAAGGAGAGTTGGTGACATATAATAGTCATTTTGTTCCTTAGAGCTATGGATTTTTACTATAAAGGACAACAAATATGTAAAATTAAGTGACCATTTACTATGCATAGTTATGCTAATAATATTTATGAATCTCACACTGGTTTCCCCTAAGTATCAAATAAAATAATTTTATAACACGTAAAGTATAGTATGCATACTCTTTAATACACATACAATTATTAATTTTTATATACCGGTATTTTAATTTTATTTTTAACTAATATGTCCAAATTATGTTAAATGGCAGTATCATTTATTTTTTTTATAATGACAAGATGTGAGATTAAGACAAAAAAAAGAAAATCCTACATATTGTTATTTGAGAAATCTGATTATAAGACACTGTCCAAGATTTATAATCAGTACTACAGTTTTTCTTCTTTCTTAAAAAGTTTTTCTGGTATACTTTTGAAATACTATCATCTGTCACAAATGAAAACGTCCTAAATTTTATATATCAGTTTTATCTTAACCCTTGTTAAAGTATACTTCCGAATATTACATGAAATATCTTTTTTAAGATTTATTTTTTTAATTGAGAGAAGGTGAGAGAGGAGAGAGAGAGAGAGAGAGAGAGAGAGAGAGAGAGAGAGAGAGAGAGAGAGAGAGAGAGAAAGGGAGAAAGGGAGAAGGCCCAGGGCGGTCTCCATAGTTGTACAGCATCATTGCGACATAATTTTATTCCCCACAGGTGGATGTGGGCCATACAGGACAGGAACCAAACCATGGGTCTTCTGTATGGGAGGCAAGAACATTTGCCACCATTTTAGTCTTTACCGGTGCACTGCAGTACAGCATGTGGGTTTGCATGGGCTGGAGCTGGGATTTGATCCCTAGATATTGCAGTTGCAAGGAAAACAATCAACCTGCTGAGCTATCCTGGCATCCCTTAGATAAAATGTCTTGATTTGAGTTGGTACTAAATATCATAATATTACCACCACCTCTTTTTCTTATGGTGTTTTGTAGTGATGGATGTTGAACAAATGTGATAAGAAAGCATTTGACACAGAGCTATACTTTAACATAGAGTCTCTTAAATTTAGCTGTTGTGAATAAATAGCACTATAGAAGAAAATTAAAAACCGACACTGAAACCTCAAAATTTATTAATTTTCTTTTTAAATCATTATAAGTTACAATTTCAACACATTTCCATACAAAACAACATAAATAAATTCTGGAGCCACACATGACTACTCAATTGCAAAATGTTTATACTAATTCTGCATGTGAACCTCTAAAATTGATAGATGAAAAGTATAGTATACAGTACAAAAATTTCAACAAATGGGTATCTTTCTAGATGCTCATCATTCCTTCATCCTCCCCATTGTTGGGATGACTGAGAAGTGATGTTAGTGCATAACATCGTATCTGCTATTTTTTATAGCTTAATGGGCAAAAAGTGAATGTCCACAAAGAGTCTTGCATTTTGACTGTTGCTAAGTCTGTTGGATTTGTTTGTTGTCAGTCAGAGCTGTTTTTCTGCATTTTTTTCCCTCAGTACCATAAGCAGGTCACCCAATAATTCATTGTTACGATTTCATATCAGAGGTAGGAGAATTCTCCTCATTGTCCATCCAGCTTTGGTTGCTAGAAAGTTCTTGTTGTAAAGATTTAGCCAGGACATTGGGGTTAGGAGAGGTGGGGAAATAGAGGAGTGGCACACCGCCCTGTAAAACATATATACTACTTTTAATGAAGGGAAAAAATAAATTAATAATAACCTGTGGGTAGTTTAATGTGATGTTTTTTACATATATATTTTGTTTATATCTTAAAATGCCCAAAGAAGCAGACAGCATTAATTCCATATTTTTTTAAATAAGAAAACGGATGCTCAGAGTGATTAAATAATTTTCCAAAGTTACAATTCAATGAATGAATGAAATAAGGAATGAATGAACCTTAAGGGAAAACAGCATGGATTGAGTGGATTAAGATGAGAAGAAGAGGGCAATTTTTCAATCCAGTGAGCAATCAATTCACAGAGAGTAAGCTGGTCTTGCAGTCACATGGGGTTTATACTTGGGGGTAGGAAGCTGCTGAAGAACCAATGATGACAAGTTTTAAAGAAAACAAGAATGAATAACAGATGAGACATCATCATGGAGTAGAAGAACAATTCATGTTCTAAATGTGGTTCTTATTAGAAGATGGGGTATTAGTTAATTTTTATATATTTCCACAATATGTACTGTATTACTTTGAAATTTTTTCTAATGATACTAACTTAAGTGAAAATATCACTCATAATATGTAAAGAGTTTATAAAATAATAATAAAAGACAACTCAATGGTAAAGAAGGACAAGGCTTTAAAAATGTTGTAGTTTCCAAAAGAGGTAAAACATCTATAATTCTAAAAAAATATACTCAACCAACTGGTGAACAGTGTTATTTTATAATAATAGCATGATAGTGTTTTTCATTATTATTGAAGAAATATAAATTTGTTCATCTGTATTGTTTTGGAGTTGCAAATGAATGGACACATTCTTTTACAGTGGGAGCCATTCAGAGGGTAGTTTGATGATATATTGGATCTTTTCCCTTCTATAAAATTAACCTTCAAAACATGCACATGTTCGCCATAAATGTACTCAAAATGTTAAGTACAATGCTTATATTTTTGTAATAGTGAAACACTAGAAATAGTTTTAAAGTACATGGGGAAAGCCGGGATGGCTCAGCGGGTTAAGCGCTCGCTTTGAAGCCCCGAGGACCGAGGATCGAATCCTGGTTCCAGCCCAGGTGGACCCACATGCTGAACTGGGGTGTGCTTCCTGAATGTGGTGAGACCCCCAGTTCACTTCAAAATAAATAAATAAATAAATAAATAATAATAAAAAAATAAAAGTACATGAAGATAAATGTTTTATTAAATCATGGGAAGTACACCATATGTAATACATTTACTTATACATTATTACACAGGTATGTAGAGACACAAAAAGATCTCGTAGACAACTTTTAGAGATTTATTTTATTGTTTGAGAGAAGGTGAAAGAGAGAAAAGTGGGGAGAGCCCAGAGCAGTCTCCATTGTTGTACATCATTCATTGTGATATAGTTTCATTCCATACAGGTGGATCTGGGGCCACATGAGGTGGGAACTAAACTGGGGGCCTTCTGCATGGGAGGTAGGAACCTTTGTCGCTGAGTCATGGCAGTTACCAGTTGCGCTGCAGTTCAGCATATGGATTTGCAAGAGTTGGGGTGGGGATTCGATCCCTAGACCTCACAGTTGCAAGGCAAGCACTCAAACAGCTGAGCTATCCCACCACCTCCTCTTAGACATTTTTAAATTAAACACAACACACACACACAAATAAGTTAACAGGATATATAACGTAATTCAGTTCATGTTAAACATGTGTAATAAAATTCATATGTGTGCATTCACAGGCAAAAATATGCAGAAAAAGAAATCTTGCATGATTGTGTATTATGTATTACTAGTGGTTACCTCAGAAGCAAGGGGGATGAATAGACACATTCAAATTATCCATGTCCTGTATCAATTCTTTCATTGAAAATAAGTATGTATGCATGATTATATAACTGGCTGCTTACTTACCTTGTACCTTTCTCCAAGGTAGCTAGCATTAATGTGCACGCTGCATGCAGTAGCCTCAGAAGCAGCGGGCATTTATTTCAGCTGACCCAGTAATTAGGCTTGAGGATTCCTGGGTAGCAAACACTGTGGGACAGGTCAAAAGACAAGGGGAAGCTTGACTTCTGTTTGCTGATGTTAAGTCAGAGAGAAGCACTGAAACTGTAGAACCTCAAAAGAAGCCTGGTCCACATCTCCCAGTGAAGGAGAAGGCTGAAAACTCTCAAAGACATTTACTGACAAAATAGTCATATTTATCTAATTATTCAAAAGAGAATTTTTGATTAATAAAAGTTTGTGGGGAAGCCGGGATGGCTCAGTGGGTTAAGCGCTCACTTTGCAGCGCTGGGGACCGGGGATCGAATCCCGGCCCCAGCCCATGCGGAACCATATGCTGAACTGGGAACTCCCCCAGTTTAGTTCTCCCTCTGTCTCTGTATCTCTCTCTCTCTCTCTCTCTCTCTATCAAAAATAAAAATAAATAAAATATATTAAAAAAATAATTTTGTATATAACATATGTCACTCTGGATTATGTTAATTGCAGATCACATCTGGGAGAATATCTTAATAAAAATTATAATTTATAAATTTTGTTATTTTCAACTTTTGACTTGGTAAAATAAAAAATATATATTATAGAATTTATATGTTTAAATTAAGACAGTATTTTTTGGTAGAATTATGATAGAATTTTATTCTAGATAAGAATTGAATATTTTTCAATAAAATTCTGATATTACAGTTTTTATAAAATAAAAATATCTTTTATTAGCTAAAATTCTAAGAATATAAAACTAAAAAAGTCCTATTTTTAAAATATCAATCATGTGCCGTAACATGCTTATATTTTTCAGGTTAAACTTTTTCCGTGATGTTTGTGACTTCAGAGTGTTAGCCTGCGGTGGAGATGGAACTGTGGGGTGGATTTTGGATTGCATAGGTAATAAAAACACATGTTTAATGTGGCTGAGGTGATAACCTTAAATTCTGTATATTTTATTTATTTTATTGATGTATTGCTTTCTTTGGATGCCTCAGTGATATAATTGGAAACCTGGCATGTTTCACATCTTTACTGGTTTAATTTATTTTTTTATATTTTTTAATTTCAATTAACAAAACAATTTACATGTCTAGAAATCCTTTTCTAGTCAATTTCTCATGGAATTTACCAAACCCTCAGATATTTTCAAATTAAGCTCCACAAAATCATTTGTTTCTTTGTCTTAGAGAGGGAGCCAAAGAGGATCTTGGCATTTTTTATAAAGTCTGCAAAATAGATAAACTTATTTTGTTTAAGCATGGAACTTTAAAACCTTTTCCTTCATATATTATGTTTCATATTATCATCATCAATTACCATAGCTATTTTTTGTTATACACTATCTAACAGGCTTTGTGCTAATATATTTACTCTAGCCATCTTAATTCTCACAAGTCTGTGACAGCATTAATAGTCCCGTTTTACAGATAGGGAATCGAAGGCTTGAAGTGGTTAAATAATTAGAAAAAAATTTGTTATAGCTGTGTACTGACAGAACTGGGATTAGATAGAACCCAGACTTTAACCTTATTCTATATCATCTCTCTACTCAATTTTTTTAAGAGCTTGAGTTTTTATAAGAAAATAACACTGGTGCACAACTCTGGATAAAAGGGAAGATATGTGTAACAAGAAAAGCTTGATATATTCAGAAGAATTATCTGGTGTTTTAGAGACAGTCAAACTATCAGAACTGATTACTGTTCAGTCAACTAGATCATGAATTGGCCTTGACGAAGGCCAATTTTTGTATGAATACAAAACAAATATTCACTTTAGTTCTCATTTCAGTTACTGCATAAAAAATTCTTTGTTAAAAATAAGCCCTTTCAAAAAAAGGAAATACTTGATTCAAAAGAAATTTTGCTATCTATTTAATATATTGAAGCAAACTTATTTACTGAGTATTTTAAATGTGAAAATATTCAAATTAAAAATCAGTACAACTTGTCAGCACACTTTTGGTAAGCATCTCACAACTTTAATCTACTAACATTTTTGTTAAAATTCTGTTCCTTCATCTTCCAACAAAAGTTGTAAATAGTACTAATATGTTATATTTAAGGAGAAAATAGGAATTTAATAATTGCAAAAATTGAAGAGTTGCTTGAACAATTTCTGAGGACTTGTGAGAATTTTAGACTGAAAATAGTAGGATATCATTGGCTTGTTTTAAACCCCAAAATTGAAGTAAGCTTTAACTATTGAACTCTGAATACATTCCTAAATAATGTGTTCCCTCCCCATTCTTACCTGCAGACACATACTGAACAGCTGAGAAGAGAGAAAAAAATAAAGAAAAAGTAATATAAGTTTATGAGAGTATTTCAAAGCATATAATTCAAACAAAAGCATAGAGAAGTTGAGTGGCAGAGATTTTCACTGCTTTGAACTCACAGTATTATATATATTATGTAAAGTTGCATCTCTAAAAAAATCCTACTGATCTCATGGTTACTCATCTTCTATGTTGTTTACTCTCACACAAAGCAACACCTTGGGTGGAGATAACACAAAGATATTGTTAGCACTTTACTAGCTTTTAGAATTTGATTGTTTTAAAAATATTTTATCCCTTAAAGCATTGGTTCCCATACTTTTTCCACATGTGTACTTCTTTTAAACCCATTTCTATAAATTCTACCCACTGTTTTTAGAACAGCTGTTTTAAATACACTTTTGTTCAGTACCTGTCTTAATGTAAAATAGTAGAAATGAGGTAGTAAATTAGTAAAGAAAAATCACTACACTAAAAGCAAAAACCACAGATTAATTTTACATATTCATAAATATTATAACTGATTATTTTTCACATACCCTTCAGCATCCCAGCATGTACCCCTGGGAATATGCATACACTGCTTGGGAACCGATGCCTTAAAGTGAAATGTACCTAGAGTTGATGTTGCAAAAGGACTTTATATAGGAATGTACCCATTCCACTCTGGTGACACCCTTGTATATTCCTATGCTACATATCCTGCATCCCTCAGAATTTCAAAGGAGTTAAACCAAACTCACCATAATTTTTAACTAAGTTACTATACTTAAAAGACTTTCCTCAAGCATGAGTCTTGGAAATTTCAGTTACCGTGAATAATGGTATTTGTTTATGTTTTATAATTTGCTACAAATGCGGACAGATGAATCATGACTTATATTTATATAAACTTTGTTTTTAAGTACTTAATGGAATGCCTTCATCTCATGCCAAGCTATCTTTTTTTTTTAATTATTATTAAAGATTTATTTTTACTGTTTTGGACAGAGAGAGAGAGAGAGAGATACAGAGACAGAGACAGAGAGAAGGGGGAGGGTTGTCTTTTTGACTATTCTATCTGTGACCAAAATTTTATTTTGTTTTACTTTTTCAATTCCACAGAAAAGGCTAATGTAGCCAAGCATCCTCCAGTTGCTATTCTGCCTCTTGGGACTGGTAATGATCTAGCAAGATGCCTGCAATGGGGAGGAGGTAAATCAGCTTCAACAATGACGAAAATCTTATAAAACAAAAAATTAAAGATAAAACCCACAAATACAGTACAGAACATGCTACACACCATATTACATGCTTTTAACAAATATAATTGCTATCAGGTATATAGTATATGATTTTGAATAATAAACTGAGGTTGAGAAACAAACAGTGGACCAAGAGTTAGACTGTGAGTGAGGAGCTTTAATCTGATACTAAATGATAGACTTGATGGAGCACGCACGCTTTCAGACCTCTTTAGTTTGAATGTTTCTAATGTAAGTAATGAGATGAACATGGATTAACTCAATGTTCAGATTTTTAATCTCTCAGGAGTAAGGTAAAACCACAAAGGGAAAGTGTAAATGCTAATGAATAACTTGTCTAGGAATTAACATAAATTTTGAGACCCATTTTATACCAGTGTTTTGAACTCTTGGGATGCAGGATTAAGAATAGAAAATAAAGGCTGTGTGCAAAAGGGTCTTAAATTTTAGTGGCACATGAAGTTGTATATCACTTGTGAGACTTCCTATGAATAAGTAAATGGATAATACAATGAAAGGCCCTACAAAGGAAATTACAAAAAGACATAGGGAGAACCCTAATGAATGGATGAGAATATTATAGAAATGGGAGTGGAATTTATATGCAGAGAAGCATCCAGTTTAAAGCCCCAAAGGTAGGAAGGCCTTTGACTCAAGCAGAGAACTCAAAATGGAATCGTGTGGATGGGAGAGTGTGAATAAGGGGATACTATTTTAAGATGAGTCCTAAAATATTTTGAAGTAGCAATAGGCTATACCTAACTGAATATACCAAAAGGAAAGACAAAACAAAACAGATTTTGCTAAAGCAGCAAGATTGAATCATAAATATTTTTATCATCTGAACTTAGAGATGTTTGAAAAGTGTCTACTAAGACAGTGTGAATCCAAAGCCCTTGGGGAGCTTGTTAAAAATACTGTGTTCTGTCCTCACTCCAAATATGCTGAATGGAAATCTCTGGGGGTGGGATCTGGGCACATGATTTTCTTTAAAAAAAACCCAAAAAACCAACAAAACTCTCTAAGTAACTGTGATATACAATAAAATTTAAGAATTGTTTCATGAGTATTGGCCAGCTGGTGAAATCTTAGTTGTGTATATATATGTATGTGTATATGACAGACAGAGTTGGAGACTAAGTTAAAAAATTGGCATGATTTATTTGTGATTTTTGTTAAGAATATAATTTAGTAAAATATAAAATTTTAATTAAATATCAAAAGCAAAAGAAAAATAAATAGATGACATGTTAGATAATAATGATAGATGATAGATTATTAGATAGATAGATGATAGAAAGATACATAGGTACAAAGATAGTTACATAGATAGAACCATTGCTTATGAGAGTCTTGTATTTGCCAGTGCTTAAATATTTGTATAGATTCAAAATAAGGGAATCGGTCAAATGGCTTCTAGTTGTATTCATCTGCAAATATTTTTGATATTTGAAAATTAAGAATTTTGTTTCGATCTAACAAATGGCTAAATCTAAAAATAGGTGTATGTTATTTATTGAGCATAAGTTTACTGATTTTCTTATAAAAATATTTTAAAGATATCTGTGGCCAAACACACATGAATTGTAGTATATGTCACAATTATATTAGTGAAAAACCATGAGTGCCTAGCATGTGTTTACACTGTCCTATGTGTTATACATAGAGTGAGAATATAAATAAATGGTTCCTACTCTTTTGGAGATTTCATTTTCATTGAGTACACAAGTAATAAATCAATGAACAATGAAATACGTAATTACAAAATAAGACCAAGGCTATGAAAGAACCCAAAAGTATATTTTTAAAGAAAAGCAGAAGGGAAACTTGGCTCAATGGTGAAGAAGGCCTCTCTGAGGAAGTAACATTTAAGCTGAATTTAAAATATGGGGAGGAAGAAATAGCTCCTGTATCGAAAGGATTAAATAAAGCTGATGTGACTCTCAAAATTGTCACAGAGTTGTGGATGGATATAGACTGAGGAGGGTGAAAAATACGAGATTGGAGAGATAATCACAGGCCAGATAGTGCCAAGGCTCAGTGGTCATGGTGAGAATTTTTTTTGAACCAGAAGCACAAAGTGAAACTTTGAAAGAGTTGCAAAAGCAGCATGACACAGTGACGTTTATGTTTTCAACAGTAGATTAATTTGGGATTGTAAAATAAATTATTAAGAAAGTATGGAAATGTGGAGTATTACCGATTTCCAAATAAGAAAATTTTGGTTGTCACAAAGAATAAAAAAATTGGACTAGGTTGGTGGTAATGTGAATGAGACAAGTAGAAAAACTGGAGTTACATTTTTGAGGGTAGATTGATAGAACTTGCCAGTGCATTTGGATAGGAGCTTTAGGGAAAACGAAGTAGCAAGGGCGACTGGAAGGTGCTCAAATTGAGCAATTAGGGAAGTAAAGATGCCATGGTTAGAGTTCACTAATTGAAAAAGAAAAAAACAAAACAAAAAAAAACAAAGGGAGGCTGGAATGAGATTATTTCTTGCATGAGGTAAAAATGAACAAATTGCTTAACAATTGTGTGCTTCAGATTTCTTATCAGAATTTGAATGAAATAATAGGGCCTGACTCACAGGTTCTTAGGCTGAACTATTTTTTTTTTTAATGCTGCTTATCTATTTTATTTCTTTTTTATTTTTTAATTTATTGGGGCGACATTGGTTAGAAAAAGTTACATAGGTTCCAGGTATACAATTCTGCAGTACATCATCTGTGTGTTGCATTGTGTACTCTAACCAGAGTCAGTTCTCCTTCCATCACCATATATTTGATGCCTCCTCCCTACTCTACACCTTCCTACCCCTTACCCTCAGGTAACAACTAAACTATTGACTGTGTCCATAAGTTTTTGTTTCTTTGATACTTTTAGTTTTATATTCCATGTACAAGTGAAGTCATATGTTCTTGTTGTTTTTTTTTCTGTCGGACTTATTTCATGTCTATCCCTATTGTCAAAAATGTCAGTATTATTTCCTCAGTGTCTATACTGAGTACATTATGTCACTGTAGCAATTATTATTATGCCATACATTTAGAAGACAAAGTACTTTATTCAACCAATAATTATTTGGTCCACTAAGGTCACTGTAGTATATAGGCTTGAAGCTTCTTTTTTATAAGAGAACACATCTCTGTTTTAGAAAATGTAACCATATGAGACTATAGGTATGTCCTAGGGAAGAAGTATCCAACCTTTTGGCTTCCCTGGGCCACATTTGCAAAAGAATTGTCTTGGGCCACACATAAAATGTACTAACACTAATGATAGCTAATGAGTTAAAAAAAAAGTTATAATATTTTAATAAAGTTTATTATTTTGCATTGGGCCACGTTCAAAATTGTCCTGGCCACATGCAGCCAGCGTTGGACAAACTAGTCTTGGGGAACTTGAAACGTAGGTAATTTATATGCTCCTTGTGATCTATCTGGCAATAATTAGAGTAACAAAAATTTTAAGGCTATTGCAAGAAAAAAGTTGTTGTTTTGTAAAGAGTACTAGGGTAAGAGACAGAATTTTAGATGGCAAACACACAAATACTTATTTTTGCTTTTCTTTTTTTTAAATATATTTATTTATTTATTATTTTTGACACAGAGAGAGAGAGAGATACAGAGACAGAGACAGAGAGAACTGAACTGGGGGAGCTCCCAGTTCAGCATATGGTTCCGCACAGGCCGGGGCCGGGATTCGATCCCTGGTCCCCAGTGCTGCAAAGTGAGCGCTTAACCCACTGAGCCATCCCGGCTTCCCCATTTTTGCTTTTCTTTAGGTGATTTTGAGTTGTAAAAATTTCTCTGACTCTTTAGATAAACTCAGTCATAACAGCATATCATTAAATAGAAAATAAGTATTAATTATGTTTTATTTTGTTTCTTAGTCTAGAGTGATTATAAGCTTCAAATAAAATAGTGGAAGCAAAATAGCATCATTATTTTATGGAAATTAACTTACTTGCATTTTTAGTGACATGATCTATACTTTTAAAAATATGATATTTTTTTAGTTCAGGAATCCTATTTAAAGCTATGGATAATTATTTAACAGGCTCTCACACAGATAAATACAGAATAGTATAGTGCAGATATTTGTAAGGTAAGAGACTATAGTCTGGAATTCTTCACCTTTATGAAGAAGTCACTTAGTTCTGAAATACAGATGTTGTAATGCTCAAAATAGGTCTATTTACTGCCTATTTTTACATTTTTTACTTGACTGAAAGCTGACTGTTAGCAATCTTTTCATAATTATCCATGAAAACTTTGAAAACATACTATCGATAAAGATTTTAAATTAAGTGACTCTATTAGAATCTATCTATGGTAATTAATTTTCACTGTATTCATTTCTACTATGTTCTCTCCCATTCCCAGATTTTTTCTAGTGTTTTGTTAAACCTTGCTGTTATTAACCTGAAATTTAGCTGAGGACAAATTCAATATTTAATTTAAAGCATTATTATATACTCATATTTCTACTAAGTGTATATATGTATATATACACATATATATGTATACATTTTATACCTTTATTATACTGTACTTTAATGCTATATTATATACTGTGCTAGATTATATTAATATGTGTAAAGTCTTTATGTCTGAAAACTTATTTAAAAAAAACAGTAGAATTTAGAAAATTGGTGAGTATTTAATTTTTATTCAGTTCACTAGAGAAATATATAGGAAATTTATTTGGGAGGTTATTTGGGAGGTTATTTATTTTGTTTAAGAGAAATAAAAAATTAAGAATTAAAAAATTGAGAATAGAGGTTGAACTTCTAAGAAACATTGAACTCTAAGTAAGTTTAGTTATTATAGCCATGTAGTTAAATAATTCATTGTTTTGTCACTCTACAATTATATGCATAATATTCATGTTCATAGTTTTGATTTGTGCCAAATAAAATAATATTCATTAAAATAACATTTGATAGTTTTAATATTTATATCTGTAATCATTGTTATACTCTTTGCTGTATGAGTTAAATAGTGCATGATTATTTTTTTAAACCTGTATGTGATGAGAAGTGAGGGTGGTCTCTAAAATAGGTATCTCTTGATTCTGGCTTCCTCAATTTTCAATAGCTAATTGAACTAATACACCAGAAATGTGATTTGTTCATCTTTAGAGAATTTTGGCATAGTACAGTACTCATATTTTTCTTTTAACCAAATTAGTTTTTCCAGTGTTATGTGTATTAACATTTACTGTTCAACAAATACATTATTAAAATGTAGACTAAAGTTGGACACAGAACAAAAATCTATGAAAATATTGTTTCAACTCAATATATCATTTTGAGAGAGTGAGTATGTGTGGGTATGTTTAGAAACATATATTATTTAATTTAATACAATATTTCAAATTTGAATGTTATCCTCAGTATCAGATTGTTGAGAATTATTTATTATTACCTCATGCACTAAGACATTATATGCATTTTTTCTTTTTTCTTTTATCATTTAATTCTCTCAACAATCCTAAATTTTATAGAGGAAAAAACTGTCAATGGAGATTAAAAGCAAATGCATAAGAAAGTAACATAGCCAGTCTTGAATAGAATGCTATATACCTATAGATACCTTTAAGAGAAAATACATTTTTAAAATGATGACTTTTCAGGCAAAGTAGATTATCTGTAATCGATTTATTAAAATGTGAATTTGCTGAGCATTTACTCTAGGAAAGACCTAATACAAAAAATGAGAAAGATGAAAAATAATATGCAGGGTACTAATTCTAAGGTAGGGCTGTTTTTGAGAATTGTGTGGTATGATG